>JAQGBX010005158.1:0-14127 GCA_034698745.1 Megaphyllum sjaelandicum | reverse complement strand
TTTGCCCGCTGGTTGGCGCTAGTGGTAAAAAAAAGTAACATTCTTTCCTAGAAGTTTTGTTGTGTTCGTACCCTTATGTTAGTCAGGTGTTTTATGCAGGACGCTTTTTAATTTGCATTTTTGCAGAAAAAACTCGGTTTTCTGCATGCATCGTTGAGTGTAAATATACTGCATGTTTTTGTCTTTCTTTTTTATCAACTGACGATTACAGCACATTATAAAAGAAAAAGTTTGAACGAAATCACTATAATGACAGATTATGCTACTCTTAACTTGATGAAACCTGTTATTAATCGAAGTAAACTTTAGAAATTCATATTTTGACATGTTTGCTAAATAAATGCAAAACTTTTGTATGCTATATAGGATACTTATTTATAAATTAACACATCAATTAAATTTTATTTCCGATTGTTCATTCAGTCATAACGTCAGTTATTCGCTAACTAGGTAAATTATATTATATGCTTCATTAATATTAAAATCTTCATTTTTCGCAGTTGCATAATTTATCGGATAAAATGGCAATGATTGAGTATAGCCGACTCATCGGCGTGCGAGTCGATGCAAATACAATAAAACTGCCCAAATTCCTAGTCCGCATTTCCATGAACGCATAAAAATGAATAAATTTTTTATGAGAAAATTGCAGTGCTGGACGTGTGCAGATGCATTTACCTGCTCTACCTGAAAATATAATTGAGGAAATAATAACCGGCTTGCGTAGACAAGCATCAAGCGTTATAGGTTTAGGCCTGGGAGCCATTCAAATGTCAACTCCATAAAGTTGGGATTTTCTACCATTAAAATTGCAGATTTTAGTAGCTGCCCAAGCGAGGGTCAAGCGAAAAGGCTATGAAAAGTATGAAGGTAGGGCTACCGAGTCCAGATAAAACAAAAACTAAGGTTCACAGCAAATGGTGAAAAGCGATATACATATTTATATCATCACAGCAATAATTAATGGACGTTTGCACCAAGCCATTGAATTCGAAGGATTTCTCATTTTGTGGCTGGATATTTGAGTCGCTAAAACTTGAAAAGTAAAGACTTCCTAAACGGCATACACAATTGCGCGAAATAAATACGATGCATTTATACAGTAGGTTTCGCTTGACTTAAAAAGGACAGTGGTCGAATTGCAAATGGTCGGTTCCCCTTTTCCAAAAAGTTGTTCCTCAACTTTGAGGTTCTTCCTCATTGAGTTTTATTATATGAAAAGGTTTTGATAGAGAAGCGAGTGCTCTGGACCCGTCAATCTCCCCTTACTGTTGTTGTTGGTCATTTTTAAGTGATGCAAACCGGCCACTCCTTCGTCGATTACTACCAAATTATGGGGTGGCACTTGTTTGTGGTTGTAGCCCCCTGGCCCTGCTGCTGGACTTGTCTGCGAACTGCGAACCTCCGATGCAAACCTTTTTTTTTGTATATTTTTTAATGTTCACCTCAACCTGCACCAACCATAAAGGCTATCGAACTTAACATTACCATATTTATATAGACGGTAAAAAGAGGTTGTCGGAAAACGGAAAAAAACGGACTGTTTTCGAACGAAAAATCTTTTCATTTTGTTATTCTTGGTTTTCAACAATATTTGGGCTCTGAAAATGATGCGATTTGTTATCAACGGATATACATGTAATTTCCGTGCACCAAAAGCAAATTCTTTTGATGGAAACTATGGCTAGAAACACAACAAAACTTTTAAATTAAGAATGATAATTTTTTTACCACTAGCGCCAACCAGCGGGCAAACCATCGGTAATTTAAATGCATAACCAATATTTGCCCGCTGGTTGGCGCTAGTGGTAAAACAAAGTAACATTCTTTCCTAGAAGTTTTGTTGTGTTCGTACCCTATAGCTGCATGTAATTAAAGCAAGTTTTATAAATTGACCTCTTGATAAAATTAGTCAACAGGTTATTTCATGTACTAATATTATATGAAACTGGCAATAACATCCTCGACTGGCGTTTAAACGTTAGTTTTATCTAAACGCCTATGGAACATTGTCATGTTTTCACGAAATTTCCAGCAGTTCTCCAATTTCGGGATCCCTAATTACTTATAAAACTATTGAACTACTGTATATACTAATGCATACAGAAAGAAAGATCAGATTTTGAATTTATATTTCAATTTATTTGGTGAGTTATCCGTATAGGACGTCATTTGTCAAGCACTCAGGTTAATCGAGATAGCGTAGCCTAGAATGTTTTGACGCCTGCACGCTGTTGACTCGAGGCATTTGCTTTGCCAACATGTTTGATTTTCTTACCACATCCCGAACGGGTGTTTGGTAGACAGTATAATTGTGAACATTTTACGGTAGTTCATGCAGGTACCCATTGCAGGTAGCATCGTGTTTCCTTCCATCATCATGGGCCATTCGTTCCCAGGTTGACCCCCTTAATCGGAAAATCGTGCCGTGAAAACTGGGGAAAAAACGTGCAAAAATTGCCCCCCTCATCAAACGCGAAAAGTATGCCACCCTTTGACTTTATCTATCAATTTGAAGTGGGTAAGTGGTCAGCCGGGGCGCGTGCAGCCCCACATCGATTTGCACGCGTTCGGACGGCTGCCCAGCCACCAGGATGACCTCCTCCTCCTCCTCCTCCTTTCCCCTCGCTCAGAAATGCCAAAAAAACAATGCAACAACCCACAGGTGAATTTTATAATGGAGCTGAAAAATAATAATGTTAGTGTAATTTCAAATAATAGTTTACTGGGAATTCGTGCTTGGGCGGCTTGGGCGCCCAAAAAAAATCGTCCTGAAAAGCCTTTTGTTAAATAGAAGGCGATGAACGGCTCTTTTAAAAGTAGCTGCAGATATCGATAATGCTCACGCGTGTGTAGGACTACAATTGTACTATGGGAAATATTTACAATGTGTTGAGTTAATTGTAAACAGTTTAGTGTTAATTACATGTACAGTATATATGGAAGCTACAATATTTAATAAAAATTAGATTCCTGTACATGTAAACTATAATTTAAATGTTTTTTTTTTGTTTTTTTTTATTTTCACTATAGAATTAGAATTGCTACATTTTTAGTTATAATACTTAAGTGCACCCAAATTATGTCATCCCATTTCGAGACAGTGTGACAGCTTACCTTGTCATTAATGTCATTTTATTGTCGAATTAAACCTGTTATTTTAAAATAGGTTTATCCCCTCGAGTCCTAATTCGAAATTCGCGATTAATTACTTCTGCGAATCTATTTTTATACTTGAAGGGGAAAAAACTCATGCATTTTTAACCCTTTTATAGCAGCACACTTCAAAGTATTTCGTTATTTATGTAATTATTTTTTGCAATCACTTGTCATTATCAATTTGGACTGGTATGAAATGTACACACAATAATACATTAAAGTTACGATAATAACCGTATGTTGATATTGCATGTCTCGCGAGAACGAGCGAAGTCAAGTTTTTTATCAAACGATTTTTTCTTATTCTCGTATAATTTACCCATTTAAAGTTCCGACGCCATTTTGGATTCTGATTAACGGCAAAAGTGCTATCAAAGCAAACCTTCATGGTTAAAGCAAATCACGCCAATCATTTATTTTTCTTTTGTTCGAACATGTATGCATGTATAGCAAAACCGAAATTATACCCTAACTTTTATTTGCCGCCAAAAGATTTAAGAATTAGTATTTGCAAGCAAAGAATTTTGATATTCAAGTAAAGAACACATATCCAAAAACCTAAATTCCGCTTTGCGTGGTAATAGAAGCAACTTGCATGTTCTTTCAAAGATGAAGAGTGTTTGCTCTTCGAATTTTTACAATTTAACAATTTACTTTTAGCATTTAATATCTCATTCAGATTTTTTACATTTGTGTTGTATTTTCCAACTTTTATTTTCTCATTACTTATAACATTACTCATAAGTAATTCTGTTTTTTTCTATAATAGTTAGTTTATTAACTTCATAAATATAAATCATCAGTTCTTCACCCTGATCTTTTTTGCAAATTTAGTCATTTTCGCTTTCACGTTGCCTGTTATCTTTTTTAATACTTTTTTCCAGTTTTTCGATTGGCTCGTCTGTAGTTTTTTCCCCACTTTCTCGCTTAACTTACGGGTTTCTCCCATGAATTTTTCTATCATGGTGGCTCGCACACGCGAGGCTGCATGTGCATGATCGTTGCACGACGTTCTCCAGAGCGCCATTCCATCGCGCATATCCATTTTTAATGACAATTATCTCGGAAACTGAGCCGATAATCATTTTAATTGGTCGCTCTAATCAACCTGTTCGTTTCGAGAAATCATGAAACGCAATTTCCGAGCGGCTTAATTCGTCCCGGGGCGAATGTTCGGCGTTTCTCCACCCATTTTTCTCGAATCAATCGCTCATAAATTTATGGCAAAAAGATTGGCCTAATCAACCCGGGTCGCATTCTAAGCTTTTACGAAGAAAAATTGCCTGAAAGCCTTTTTTTCCCGTACCAATCGAGCGATGATAATGGCGAAATTCCTGCGCGTTGTCAACTCGCCTTCCGCACCTGGCAAAACTTGTGGCTTATCATCCGGACCTCGTTTGTACCCGAAGGGTGTGGCCGAGCGAATCGAGTTTCAACTACTACTTACACTACTGCTTATTAGTCAATAAAAATCTATTTTGGCCTTACGATGCAATCGCCTTACGCGAAAACAATAGTATTGACCTAACATGCGCTGCTTGACCATCCAGGCCACGGTTTGTTGAACCGAAACCGGCAACGGGTTTCCCATTGATCGGGTTTCCAAATGCACGCTCCGCAAAATATACTGTACATCGAACGTGCTATGGAAATGCCGTGAAAAATGGGAGCCCACACGCTGATAAATAAAGATTGAAAATTGAAAAACTGGTTGCGAAGTGCACATTTATGCGAAATTGGGCAAACGAGGGCGCTTTAAGGGGCAACGTAATGTACCTCTAATGACACGAAGATCAGACACGGATCTTTCTGGACTTTTTTTTTGCGAACTATAAAGCTGCATGTCCGCGCATTATATATTCCGTTTACATTGGAATAAATTTTATTTCCATTTAGTTCAGCTATTTGAGAAAGAGGTGACACTGCCTATACTGTATATTTATAATCGGTCACATGCATGGGGACATCCTCAATGCCATCTCGAAAGTATCAAGGCAAAACTGGATATACATGTAAGATAAATTGGTTAAAAACTTATTTCTCACTACATGTACAGTATATGCAGTATACATGTATACGTATTTATACAGTACTGTACCTTAATACTTCAGAGAACTTGGTTTATGAACTGAGAACTAATTTTACCAAAAGAGAATAAAATAAGATGAATAAAAGAGAACCAAAAGAGAACAATTTTATAACGAAAAATTATTAACAAACAGCACTTCGTAAAAGTTTTATAACCGTGTTGATGAAATGTTTGATTTACATTCGACTATCTATAGCCAACTAAATGGTGTAATCACAAAAAAATGTGCTAGGTTTTTGTACGCTTATAAGTTATGGACGTTGATTTTTGGTATTTTAATTGTGTGACATAGCGTTTAAAGTTGTCACCTTAATATGGATTGTCCTTGTTGAACTAAACATGCTATAGCATATATATCAGCGAGTCTGCATGGCATGTTGTGAAACATAACAAAAGTTGTTGCTTGCCGAAGAGGTCTCTGTGGCGCCACGAAATGTAATATATGCGCTGCATTTGAAATCCTCTTAGACTGAATTTCTTTTTTGAGTCGTAATCGTTATAAATTGCACGCAGGAAGGCTAATCAAGATCGGACTATTTTGGGGTAAAATATAGGACACGTGCGGGTTTATTGATTTCAATCCTTTCGTCGATAGGAGGCGACGAAGTTGCGATTGAAAAACAATGTTCGTTGTATGTCGAGTCCTGTACATGCTAATGCAAATCATTCCCCCAAAATTCATAAAGATTCTGCTTCGTTGGGCTAATCACGATGATTTATTTTTGAGTTCAGGAGAGCAATATACCCTAAACAATATGGGACAACGAAGGCTATACAGATCGATGAAGCGATATCCAGATTCAGTATCCAATAATTTATTGGAAAACAGCCATCGATAAATGTGTTGGCGTAGTAACACATGGGCCAGGTCGAGTAACTTACGGGTTTATAAACATACACGTGGTACAGAAATATGCATAACTTGTTTGCCACGTTGACTTTACAATATTATAGAAATGCATTTCTGCATACAGAATTTGTAGATATGTAACTGGAACGTTTGTTGTGAAACTACACATTTGGAAACATGTTTAAAAACTTTTTTTATAGTTTCATAATTTGCAAACCCTCATACAGTATGGAAATACTCCTCCAAATAAACATGCATGCACATAGCGTTAGGAATTTAGAACATATAAAATAATGGCACATTTAATTACAACATGTATATCTCATAATAGTCTGTTAAATTTGTTCAACTATTGCATTGTTCAACTATGTTGATATTACCCAAATAAGGAAAAAATATCCTGCCCTATATACTATATATATATATATCAGCATATTATGAATTTTATGACGCATATATTAATTGAGGTTTTGGAATTCGTGCAGCAATAAAATCTTGAATTTAAATCACTTGAAATGACAGTTGTATCATGACTTTATCCATTCCGATGATTTATTTGTTTATTATTCGAGAAATGGATTATCCCGCAGTAAAATTATTTTTAAAATCGAATCTCAATAAATACATTCTGTTTGGTTTTTATTTTGATTTCAAACGAATAAGGTCGGTATTCTTGTATGGCCGGTTGCATCTAACCTCATTTAAATGTTGAGATCTTAGTTGTCTTTTAACCGAAAAGCTTGAATTTGAATTGATTAACTAATCCCAGTTGTTCAACGAGAGATTTGCGAAGCTTGTTTACGGCCATAAAATGCGAAACATTTACATAACAATTACTTTTAGCAAGATTTACTGAAGAAAAAGCTTAATCTGTTATTTATGAAATTTTCAGTTAACAGGGCGTGAAATTCAGCAAATTATATGCCTCATATAAGCGGACTTCTGGCGTTTTCATTCTGTAATCTGAATTCCATTTTTAAGCTAAGTACTTGTACATGCATAAGGTTTTTTTTAGAATAGATAAAAATAAAGTTCGATGGTTTGTCGGAAGGAACTTAACTGAAGTCCGATCATGTCATTAAATATCAGCCTTTGGCAATAATAATTCATCGTATCTTTTCATAAAATTTTACTACGTATCCGTAACGTTCAAACTTCGAGCACACTTACATGTACATATAGAGCATCCATAAAAATGCTATACATGCATATGTGTTTTTTTTTTAATACTATAAAGCAAAACGAGTAGCCGAAAAATCATTTCATTGCGCACCTTTTGCATCATAATTATGCTTAGACATTGTACGCAGGAAAAAAAACCTGACTTATTTATGCAATTAGGTGGTTAAATGAAAATGCAAAGTAGCCACCTGTGTACAAGATAGCGTTGACCAGGTGACTGACCATGCGGATGAAATCTGTTCTTTACTCCAAATGTGATTTAATTATCTGACATCTATTAAAGATACAGTTGCGAATTGTTAACTATCACCATCATTTGCAGAGGAAAAGAATCTTAAGAAGTGTATTTTTAAATTATGCGCTTTATAGTTGGAATTTGAACTCAGATTTAAAGCTTTAATGCATGCATTACAGTAACTATTGAAGAATATTTTTAATACTACTTTATTTTAAAATTAATAGAAACGGTGATAAGTGGTGGTTGGTACTTCCTGATCTCCTTATTGTGAGAAACTATACGAACAATTTAGATGCAATTTTCTGACAAAATCGTAGAAATATATTAACTTCTTCGAACAAGAAATTCCGAATTGTGCATAAAAATCCCGAAATTTTCACAAAGATAATATAATTAGTATGGTGGTCTTGAAGTAAACGACCTCATTAATCAGAAATGCCCAAGTTTAAATATCGGAAATCTCAGAGCGTAAAGTATATTTTTATGTACTCCATTCTTGAGAAAGCTGGAGCATAGTATACATACTGTATATGCCTATTACATACACGCACTGATATGACTGGCTGTGAATATTAAGATATTTTTTTTTGTTTAATAAATTTCCTTCAAATAAGATGTTTTATAATTGGTATAGTAGAGACATACAGTACATGTACAGTATACTGTTTTTACTAGGGTGCGAGCACACAGAATTCTTACTTTCGACGTGCTTCTTTCAGCTTCTTGTTTCCAACTTTGGGGCGCACAAAGAACGCTGAATCAGCGTGATGGTCAGTGTACTCGGTGGCGCCACTGCATGCGTTGTGCAAGGTGAAACATTCCGCGTAAAACCTTGCACATGCGCATTACCATCTCATGATGCGCGCATGCAGGACACGTTTTACGGTACATAGGCGGATATATGTACATGTACATGGCTACACTTTTGACCAATAGTGATCTGTGTGCCACTTGATTAGTGTCTTAAAAATGTGCTTTCGGATTCCCAGGCGAGTGGCAAGCGCCTGCAATAAGCGTTCTTTGTGCTTGCACCCACACTCTTAATTGTGTTGATGAGCTTTAAAAGTAACGTCGTTATTATAAAAGGTAAATATAAAAACCATCTAATCAAAAACTTTGGGTTGGTAACTGAGCGTTTAAGCATTAAATAGATTCTAGCAATTATAGGATTGGGGAAAAAAAAACCAGGATGATTATATTTTTTTCCTCGAATTCTTCTGTCGAGTAAGTTTTTAGTTGGAATCTTTTAACCCTATCAGTTTATGTTGCATGCAAATGTGGCGCCTCCTTTTTCCAATCGCCAATTTTGTATGCAGGACATGTTGTCATTCGAAAATGCACTCGTTATCTGTTATTTTTTTTAAAACTTTAGTAGCTTCTATCTATTGCGCTTCCTCTCCTGTCCCCTCCCAACTAACCAAACTTTAAATTTTTTAACCTCCGTGGCCTCAGAAGCATCAAATAACATCGTTGCGAGACAACTTGTGCGAGTGTGTGTAGGCCTATATAGCTCGCACTTGTTAGCAATAAATGACTTCAAAATACTGGTTAGTTAACTTGGTTTATTGATGCATCGGACGAGTAAATGATAGTTTTTTCTACCATCCCCCAAAAAAACTTGTCTTTGTGCGGGGAATGTGATACAGTTCATTGCTGCACTGTTGTCAACGTGGCATTTAAGGAATGCGCGGCAAGTTCCTGCACTTTAGTGAATCCTTAACACGGATCGTATGCAATTTGTTTTGTTTTACATGAAATTTCTCCAAAATATATCGTGCCGAAAAGGAATTTCAAATATTGCTTGCATTTACCATAATTGTTTTATTTATTTCTGTAAACTGACAACCTATGTGTTGAGCGTGCCTGCGACATTGTAACCTGTTTTTGAACCTTTCTCAAGAAGTCTTGATATACTCGTAGACTGTTGCCAAGCTGCTTTTAGGCTCCATGACTGGTTGAACAAATACTGTATTTTAAAATAGTTTCTTTTCGATCGATGTTGTACTTATTCACACTTGTTCCCTGTTATTCACGACGGAGAAAAGCACCAACACATTTACAGGTGAATTTGCTTTAAGAAACGTTTCCGATAAGATTTGGAAAAAAAATTAGTGTTTTCTGACCACAAAAAAAGTGTTATGACCTGAAGCAATTCGGGGAAATTAAGCGAAATAAATCGCACTAAATTGTTGCAATATTTTTGATTATCGGTTTAAAGTTGCTAGTTTAATTTAAATTGTTCAAAAAGCTTTCACTAATAGTGAAATTTCCCACTATTATTGCCTAAAGTGGTATTAACGTGCGCTGAGTTATAAAAAACGTTTTATTCGTCATATCTCGAGCTGACCTGTAGATTTTTGAGTTGAAAATTGGATGACCAGAGGTTGCCCTAGTGGGCATGCATTTGCGGCGACCCCTATTCGTGTCTAGTTATAGTTGGTCAGCCAAACCAGTAGTGTCAGTGTGATAAAAATCCCTCAAATAGTACAAAAAACCAACACATCATGACGCTGATCAAGAGTTTTTCAGTAATTTTCGCTCTTGTCCCATCTGTGATTGATGCAGCGTATGAACTGCCTAGAAAATACCGGTGATTAAAGCAGGTGACCACACCCTTTCCAATTAGTGAACGAAACGTGATGTGAAATTTAAGATCGTTTTGAAGAAGACGACCCCCAAACAAGTGCATCCGAATTTTCTAGATTGGATTTAGTGAAAATGAAATGGCAGGAATTGCTATCACAAGATGGCGGCGCATATTGAAGCGCCATTTTGAAACGCGGCTTAAGTTCGCTTTTTTTGTTGTTGCAAATTCATTCAAAGCCGTGTTAAGTCATGTTTTTATGTAAAAAAAACCAATGACAGCGCATTGTGACAAGCAGTAGTTTTGGTGGCATGGTGGCATCAAACAATGGCGCTAAAGTGCTACCGGAGATTATTACGTCCCTCAAACATCACGCAATTTCTGATACCAAAACTGACCGGTCATCTTTCTGAAAATATATTCTTCGCTTATAGCTTTTACTTATTTGTCGTTCGTTGAAAACGCTGAAAAAACTGCCCCAAAGTTTCTGATGCTAGTTGACAGATTGCTTAATGGTGCATGCATGCATGCATGTAGATAAACATGCTTCTTGCGAAAACCATTGGCCTTTACGTTTCCGGTATCACAAATATTTCAAAGGAGCTGAAATGGCATTTTCCATATTCATTAATTCCTATTTGACCAAACGACGTTATTTACAGGTATTCATTCAAAATTTTGTTCTTTATGATACGTAAATTTACCACCAAAAACAACGCAAATTCTAACTTCACCTGACCGATAACAGCTAGTGCGCATTTAATGATAAAAGCTTGCTATTGCGTGAATTGCAATATTAAAAAGATTACATTTTTAATTGAGCTTATTATTTTGCAGCGTATAGTAAAAAAAGTTCAGAACATTTTGAAATTTTTTTTTGAAAAATTCGTTTCTGATAAATTATTTAGGAATATCTTATTATTTTTCCGATCACTTGATGTCAAGCATGTTAATTAGGAATACTTCCTTAAATACTTATTGGAATGCGATTACGACGTGATGTATAAGACCACTAAATGTATGTTCTGGCAAACGTGTGCCACGCGTTTACATCAGATTTAGAATCGAGTGATTTTTCATGTTTTTTTCCCCTCCAAAATTTACTTATGAGGCAAATTACACACTTTACTGCGGTTATTTAGTTGGTTTATTGGCGTTTTGCGCCTCGTGAACCTCACGCACGAACTTAGTGGTCAGTTACTATTCCGCATTTTTAATTGAAAATTAGCATTTGAGGACGAATTGAGCATTTTTCGCTGGCGGTTTCTATACGTGTATACATGCCGAAATTAGTAATTATAAGTGAGCGGTGATTTATGCTGGCCCAATAGCTCATTGTCAGCATCCTCCGTGGGAAAAAGCTGTTGGCATCTCGTTTTTTTTTAATGATTGCTATTTTTCTACGCTACTTGATTTTTGGGAGTTGAAGGATTGCAAAAAGGTTGTTGGTTTGGTCATTATTAGTTCATTGCTATCCTGAAGGCAAGGTTGGGCAAACGAGCTATTTATACTCGACCAGCGTTTCGCTACATTTTCGCTGCTTTTGCCCGCGAGGGGTCAGCCGGTTTGAAGTTTTTAATGGTCATACGAAATTTGTGGCCGAAATGGAAAATCTGTATTAAACGAATTAAACAGATGCTGCTGCTGTAAGAGTGGTCAGTTAATGCCTTGAATTTTAATTAATTTTTAAAGTTTTATGGACTAGGATAAGGAAACTGTTTGCGGGCATGCAGCTTATCATTGGGCTGACAATACGCGCAGAGCTGAAATGGAAAATCGTGGGTCTGTTTTATAAGCGCATCGTGAATTATATAGAAGCCAATTTACAGTAATTATTTTTCCATAATTACTGTCTGGGCGTCGACATAAATTTCATTGGTTTTTCCGCGTCCAAGATGACCAATACGCTTTCGCGTCCGAAAAATCAATTCCTCGGCTTGGGCCTTTGATATGGCGAGCGAGCTGATTCTGCGATTTTAATAACCCAATCGGGGATTTCATGTCATAAACAAATTCAGGTAAAACCTACCCAGTAATTATCCGCGAGTATACAAACAGTAGTTCGTGTTTGCAAAAAAAGCGTAAAAAATACGAATGAAAATACATAACTGCTACACATGCAGCGATTGAGCTAAATTACGGTTGAGTTAAAGCAAATTTCTTGCGTTAATGAAACTGGTGATATTTAATTTAAGGAAAATATATTCAATATTGCATAAACTACATGTTGTGCATTGCATGTATACAAGTATTGATGTTGTACCGTGAAGAATCATGTAATATGTCCGTTGAATCAAGTATACCATCATTTCACAGTTAAAATCGTTTAACGAGCTTGTTTGTCGCCGAAAATGTATACGTTAGTATCATCAAATGAATCAAAACATTTTAACGAGTACATTTCTGACCAGAGTAGGCCTATATAGCACTAAATCTAAGGTTAACATGCTTTTGACTAGAGAAAACATGACTATACAGTGTAGGACATGTAAACTTATAGCTTTTGATGTGTTTGCTACACAAATTGAGGTCACATTATGTACCTTACATTAATGACAAGACTGTTAAAGCGCTATAAAAATAAACATGCGGTTATGCAATCATCGTTTTCAAGCATGCATGTACTGTACAGTAAAAATATGACAGAAATATCTGAGCATTACCTCGATCTGACGCTTGACATTGTCATGCAGTGCTTATCAAATACTCTTTCATGCTTCAGTATTTAACTGGGAGCATATATATGCTTTTATTTCACCACTTTGTTTTCTAGATATGTCTCATTCGGGCCTTGAAAACGAGCAAGGGTGGCTTCACGATTTGTTGTTCAACGATATAACTTTATCTCTGTTAATATCTACATCATAACATTTCGTACCATACGTACTACTTCCTGACTAGCGTATACTTGATAGTAACTGCTGGTGCTGCATCGTAATGACGAAATTAATTTGCAGGAAAACATTTAGTTTCGTACTAAAAATGTCATTCATTTCGTTATCGATGCGGTTTAAATCTTTTAAAAAAGCTCAGAATTTGACATGTGCATTAAAACACAATAAAAATTAGCGGCCACATTGTTCTAAACCAGCTGGTAGTTTAATTATTATATTTACTATATTAATGGGAGTTGCAGGTTTTTTTAAAACGAAATGTTTGTTTACGCGAAGTTTCGTAATAACTTTTTATATTCTCGGCACTGTCATGGCTGCTTGTTAAACGAGCTTTTCCGAGTAATTTACAGGAAGTTTTCACTATAGCCCATACCGTCCTATTACATGTATACCGGTATGTCTGCTCTTTGTCAGCGCAATTTATTTTAATTGCTTTTCCATTAAGATATTGCATGTAAACATTTTTAAATTAAAGAGTGAAAAAAAATAATAATTATAATCTTCGTTCGAGTAACGTCGCGTGGTAACTTTTAATTGAAACGTTCGTAATTGCACGAATGTCTTAAAAGTGGGTACGGCCCCTCCATAAGTCATCCGTGAGAGGGCCACGAAATTAGGACCAGTTCATAAATTCCCACGTAATCTTCTTATTGGATACCCATCATTATGTTGCCGAACAAATGTGGTAATCGATGATTAAAACTGGCTTTAACTGCTTTCTATACAAGATTGAATTGACGTAAGGATTAAATGTGATTTAGACACTGACAAACGCTGTTTGTTTTACATAAAGTGTATGCGTGAGACATTACGAAACTGTTGAAGCGAAAGGTTTAAATCATGTTTAGAATTAAAATAAACAAAACTGGGGACATTTTTCTGGAACTAAATAAACAATTTTAGAAAATTACAGGCTTAGTAATTACAGCCCTATACGATGATAATGAGGTTTGTTATTTCAGCGTTTTGCGTATGGTTAAGCTCCATTGAGAAATTAGCCATTCAAGGGTAGACGTTGAAAAAATGTCCTAAAAACTGCAATTGGGGATGATTCAAGCTGGTCATACACGGGGCAACTTCTCTCCCGAAACTTCTCTCCAGAGATATTATTGCTTGTTATTGCCCCGTGTG
>JAQGBX010005157.1:0-14132 GCA_034698745.1 Megaphyllum sjaelandicum | reverse complement strand
AAAAAGTGTGCTTGTGGGATACATTTAAACACTGTTCCAATGTACCCCATAAAAAATGTTTCAACGTGCCCCATGCCTTGATTTCAACTTCAAAAATTGTTAGGAATTAAATGGTATGGTTTTATGCGAAGCATTTGTATTTAAAATAAGCACCAAGTACTGTAGATTGGGTCATATATTTATATAAAGTTGCAGGACTAAGTGAATGACAATTAGAAATGATTATCTGAACTCTAAGAATGCTACTTGGCAACCAGAAAAAACCAAAATCTGCTCTATCCTGACAATGGCTTTGGCTAGAGATAAATGGGTCACATCAGTGATAGCACATAGGTGAAGGGAATTTTTGTGTACATCTCAGAATGGCAATATGACCACAACATCAGTAGAAATCTCACTTGTTTCAACGTACCTCGCGTTCTAACGTGCCCCGGTCTCCCCTACCCTGATCTATTTACAGTAAAACCTGTTAAGAGTGACCACCAAAAAAAATGCAATGTTGATCACTGTACACTCGTGTTCACTATACAAAGAATGCCAGAATTTAATTAAAAAATGAACATGTGCACTGTACTTGTACATGTAGACTGTAATACACGTATTAAAACACCACCAAACCAAAAAAGTACGGAATCATCATGTCCAAGGGTTAAATCAAGATGTAACGTGACTCATCCGTTATCTGGTCACTCTGGTTGTGTTGTCAAAAAGACAACACACACTGGTGATTGTACACAATATACAGGTGATCACTACACGGAGATTTTTAATGAAGGAAATGTACGCTAGAAAAAACAGCACACTAAAAAGTGTTCAACATAAACAGGTGGTCACCATTCAAAGGTGGTCACTTTTTCAGGTTTTACTGTACAAGAGATCGGGCTGTGCGTCGTGTTTAATACTTCCTCGAATCTTAATAATTAATCATTAAAGAGAAGGGTTAACTCGTATACGAAAAATCTCATTTTAATTATTTATTTATAAAAAACCGAAAGATGTTTAATGGATGACGCGTAAAGCGCGCCGATGTTGATGCAAGTGTACAGGAAAACCTGGAAAAGTGACCACCTTTGAATGGTGACCACCTGTTTATGTTGACCACTTTTTAGTGTATTGGTTTTTCTAGCGTACATTTCCTTCATAGAAATTCTCCGTATAGTGACCAACGACCACCTGTCTATTGTGTACAGTGACCAGGGCGCGCACGAAGAACGCTTAGCCGAGCCACGTGATCAAATCCTGAATATTAATCCGTATAACAATTAAATTGTTGAGGTCCATTTTAAATCGAAAGATCAAACATTGACCTCTACAGCGGTCCTCGGAATGAAATTAACCTCGGCAATTCGTTATACGGATTAATTATTCATGATTTTGATCACGTGGCTCTTCAAAATAAATATCGCATATTTGTCATAATCGCTAGATTGTACGGTTTTGTACTCAAATCGAGCACAGCTGCATGCCGGTCAGTGGACGGAAAACGATTCAAACTTCATTAAAATTGCACGAATTTTAGGGCGTTTACGCTACATGACTCGAAAGCCATATTTTATCCGGATTAATTTTATACTTTATCGCGGCGCTATATTTTACGCCTTTGTACACAAAAATAGGAACGAAAGTTGTCTATTTTTATATTTTTAGCTCGACTCTTGATCGAAAATGCAAATTGTAACCTTGGTGCAAATTATACTTTCACGAAACGAGCACATAATAGTATACATGTATAGAATCCAATGTGTCGCGAAATACCAAGCGGATTGCGCTCAATTCATAGATGGCGCTAACTTCTGGAAGTATTCAGTAAAACCTGTTAAGAGTGACCACCAAAAAAATGCTATGTTGGTCAAAGTACACAGTTGGTAACTATACAAAGAATGCCTGAAATAACTTAAAATATTTAACATGTATCACTACACTTAAACATGTAGACTGTAATACACGTATAGTAAAAATACACAGAGAACGCCAAACTTCTGGAAGTGTTCTATATACAGTAAAACCTGTTAAGAGTGGCCACCGAAAAAATGCTATGTTGGTCAAAGTACACAGTTGGTAACTATACAAAGAATGCCTGAAATAAATTAAAAATTTAACATGTATCACTATACACTTAAACATGTAGACTGCATGTAATACACGTATAGTAAAATACACAAAACCAAAAATACAGTATGTCATCATGTCCAAGGGTTAAAACAAGATGTAACGTGACACCTGTTATTTGGTCACTTTTTAAGGTACATTGGCGATGTAAAAATTGCAAGAAGGACAACACACTGGTCACTGAACACGATAGACAGCTAGGTGGTCACTGGTCACTATACAGAGAATTTTTATGAAGGAAATGTACGCTAGAAAAACACAATACACTAAAAAGTGGTCAAAATAAACATCGTGGACACAATTCAAAGGTGGTCACTTTTCCAGGTTTTACTGTATATAGCCAAAATTGTCAAATCAACGTGAAATAACTCCTATAACGGTCCAAAGTATACACGTATACAGTCAAATATAATGTTCCCCGGAAGAAAAACAATGAAATGATTACATTGTATATGAGAAAATAACCCTCGCATTAATGAGAAAATGTACGAGTTTATAGTTCATAACACTGAGCAAATATTTGCGTTTTATTTCTGGAATACTTCGTAAAAGTATAAGTGAAAACATAATTTTCATAAATAGGAGTAAAAAAGGCGAGTCGACTGTATTGGCATCGGTGAGAATCTACATGTATATCGTGGATTGAAAAAAAAACGATTTTCACTTATCCGAGTACAAATGGTGCAGCTCAAGCTCGCTAACAATGTTCACTCATCCGGGGTTTTCATTTAAGCGGTTTTCACTTATCCGGGTCATTTAACCCACAAAACATAGTGAAAAAATTCAGGGTTTGAACATTTGTTTCAATTACCAGGTTTTTGTCACGTAAGCGGATTTGACTAATCCGAGTTCGACTGTATAATGCAGCCTCTCTTATGGCGAATTCGGCTCACTGAAAAACTGTACACCCAAGTGGAACGGGTGCAGAAACATGCACCCGGTCCACTCGGCTCGGAAATGGTGCATACTTCGCAGAAATGGGTGCACCCTACGTGCACTCTCCGGGTGTGCTCCGCTGCCACCAACACTTAAGGGAGCTGGTGGCAGCGGTGCATCCAACATGGCGGATTATAATCGTCTAGGCGTCTAGAGGTCGCATCGCGCAACACATGTGACGTCATCGGTCTACACCCGCAAGAAACTGTAACTGCACCTGGTGTGATTAGCCGAATTCGCCATAAGTTATAAAGACGGTGCCAAAAAATATTGTTTGTTACTTCTGATAACTGATAATGTCATTGTTGGCACAACTCCATTCTATTCCAATTTCCAGATAACCAGTTCTGTTTACTTCAACTGATAATTATACTTTTAAATTCGGTAAACAGTGTCTTATAAAACCACCATAACTTTCTCAAGAGGCACTGATAATAATAAGTAGCACATCACTGTCCTGTTTATTTTTGAGTATGAAAACATACGACTAAAATCTTTTCACATTGTGTGAGATTATAAATGAGTAGGAAATAAATTAAGCAATGAATAATAAAGAATAGGTAATTTAACTTAGATGCAGGCTCTATTATAGTCATGTCCAAAAAAGTTCCGTTTTTTGCCGTTCATTATTTGCATAGACAGCCAAGGGGGAGGGGGGTCTCGTTTTGTCCACCCAAGGGAGGGAGGGGGGTGTATTACAAATGTCTACATGGTTAATAAATCAGGGTACCTCCATGCAGATCTGGAAAACCTGGAAAAGTTAGGGAGAGCTCGGGGAAGAAGGCTTATTTGGAAAAAGTCAGGGAAATTCAACGCAGTCATGTTGTTGAGTTCCCATCATTATCCGAGTATACAAATTTGCAAAATTCTGCACTTTTTTTTACAGAGTATACAATTTAAAAAAATGTTGCTGGTTTTTTTTCCAAGTACGTAAATTTTCAACAATTTCCGAATACGGAATTTAAAGTTGAAAATAAAATTTTTGTGGGGGACCCTGTAAATATAGCATACAGAATGTAAAACAAATTCATATTTATAGAAATGAGGGGGGGTGGGGTGCAGTCAATGTACATGTAATTTCTGTGGGGGGGACAGTAATTGTCTATCAATGTCCACCTAGGGGAGGGGGGGGTTTAAAAAGTGGTAAAAATGTGTACAAGTTAATTATGAACTACTCCAATGTGAATTACGGGAAATCACATGTTATGATTGGTCAATTTTAAAAAAAAACATAAATGAAGTCTAATTACTTTCAGTTTAAATTTTGTTTTTAAAGTCACGGTTAGTAAACTGCTCAGAAATATGCCCTTGACTTTTCGGACATGCCTAACCTTGCCTGGAATTTGGTAACGATCAGGGCCGGATTTACCCATTACAGCTTAGGGGCCTCAGCCATTTAGGGGCCACGGCAAATGTCGGTGTCAGTTACACGTTTCAACACGTTTTCAGAGTACAAATTTGCAAAATTGCCCACGTTTTTAAGAGTACAAATTTGCAAAATTTTGCACGTTTTCTGAGTACAAAATTGCAAAATTCTCAAGGTTTTCAGAATACAACAAATTCGAATTTTTTTCACTCTTTACGAATTCAAATTTTGCTACATTTTTTAATTTTCCAAAAAAATATTCGAAACATTTTTAAATGGTGTTTGCAAAATTTTCAAATCTTTCAGAGTACTAGAAATTTGTAAAATTTTCATCTTTTTCCACGGACATATTTTGAAAATTTTGCATCCATTCCGAATTGAAATTTACAAAATTTTAAAATCGTTTTCCAAGAACGAATTATAGCCAAATTTTAACCTTTTTCCCAAGTTGTAAAAAAATTTCCCCAATTTTCCACTGACAACTTCCTAATATTTTTTACATTTTCCAAGGACTAACTATTTGCAAAAAGTTAAGTCCTTTTTTTTGCAGACAAATTTACAAAAATTTCCAGTGATTTCCAAGAACAAGTTTGAAAATGTTTTTTGAATTTTCTGGAGGCAAATATGCCAAAGATTTAAAAAATTTCTAGGTCAATTTTGTAAAATTTTACACATTTTTTATTTGTCAATTTTGTAAAAGAAGGGAAGGGGCATGGAAGAAACTGCAGGGAAAACATTCTATTTAATGGAACAAATTTGAAAAAAGAATAGAAAAACATTCCATTGAATGGAACACTTTAACAAAAATGGGAAAATATTCTATTTAATGGAACAAATTTGCAAAAAGAATAGAAAAACATTCCATTGAATGGAACGCTTTAACAAAAACTGGGAAAACATTCTATTTAATGGAACAAATTTGAAAAAAGAATAGAAAAACATTCCATTGAATGGAACACTTTAATAAAACTGGGAAAACATCCAATTTAATGGAACGAATTTGAATTTTCTGGAGGAAAATATGCCAAAGATTTAAAAAACTTCTAGGTCAATTTTGTAAAATTTTACAGATTTTTTATTTGTCAATTTTGTTAAAAAAGAAGGGAATGGGGCATATGGAAGAAACGTCGCACAAAGTTTGTTTTCACGTTTTTAATAAGGCAATAAGTTAATTAACTCGCCTAAATATTACTTGGCATTTTATTTTATAACATATATTTAATTCTGGCAACTAAAACTTTTCTTATTGTGATATAATGAGAATACCCTATTAACATCAGCGATTACTTTTCCTTTTTAATTGGAATCGGCAATTATGACGTAATAATTATTAGGTAGACGCCATGATGACTCGACACAATCCTATTTTCCCATTTCATGTTTTACCCTCACCATAACCAAACAATGTAAACAGGTTCTTGAACTTCCATGACTTCATCATCCTGTTATTATAAACCTGGACATTCAAGGCCTTCTGCCATCATTGGTTGTTGTCTGTTGTTGTTCCTCGAATTTAGGTTATCTCCTCCTTCTCCCTTACCCCCCGGGCCAAACTTGCACTTAAATGCACCTGCTTTTAGTCAAAAACAACTCACTCAGTTGCCAACTCCCCGTCTAGGAAGGTTTTTATCTCAATATTTTGGACTTTGAATTTCAAGCTCCAGTCTCTCAGGTAAGCCAAACTTTAAATTTTTAGCAAACACAAAAGAGAAATGGAAGAAAAGAAAATATTTGGACGATTTTTGAAAACATCCAGTTCGTTATATTTTCTTTCATACAGTAGAACCTCCGTAAGTTGACCACCCAAGGGCGAAAACAAAACGGTCAACATACAGAGGTGGTCAACATATAGAGGTCCATCTCCCATCAGTTAATGTGGACTGATGACCAACCACTGTATGAAAATTTGGTCAACATAAGGAGGTGGTCAACTTAGGAGGTTCTACTGTAATTTATTTCATTTTAAAGAAATTGCTTTTTAAATGAATGATTTTTGAAAAAATTCCGGTTCTATATTTCATAATTTGTTTCATTTTTAAGTAATTGCTTTTTTTAATTGATTGATTTTTTAAAAAATTCCTGTTCTTTGAGAAATTGCTTTTTTAAATGAATGATTTTTGAAAAAATTCCAGTTCTTTATACTTGTATTTTATTTTAAAATTTCTTTCATTTTTAAGAAATCGCTTTTTTTAAATGAATTTTTTAAATTAGCATTTGTTTTAATAATTTTCAATTTATTTTTTTTAAAAAAGAGTAAAGATGGAAAAGAATTCCCAACTCGTTCCGGGCATAAAATGGAACGTAGTTTTCGAATTCTATCATGAAATGGAACGATTTTGAAAAAAAAATCCTTCCATGGAACGATTTTAGTAGAAACGGGAAATGTTCCATTAAATGCGAATATTTAAAAAAAACGTTCCATTTATTAAAAAGCGACGTTCTATATATCGATCGAGTGGAAATGATTTGGAAAATGTTCCATTTCAAAGAATATACGACTTTGCCCGGGCTGTACTTATATCGTCAACGCCGCGTTCTATGAATTGGAACGTTTTTCAAAAAATTTCCACTCGATGGAACTTTTCGCGTTCTATGAATTGGAAAGTTTTCGAAAAATATTTCCACTTGATATGGAACGTTTTTCAGAATATTTCCATTAGATGGAACCTCTAGCATTCCATGAAATGGAACGTTTTTTCAAAGTATTTCCACTCGATGGAACTTCTCGCGTTCTATATGAAATAGAACACTTTGCAAAATATTTCCACTTGATATGGAACATTTTTCAAAATATTTCCATTCGATGGAACTTCTCGCCTTCCATGAAATGGAACGTTTTTTCAAAATATTTCCACTCGATGGAACTTCTCGCGTTCTATCTGAAATGGAACACTTTCCAAAATATTTCCACTTGATATGGAACGTTTTTCAGAATATTTCCATTCGATGGAACCTCTAGCATTCCATGAAATGGAACGTTTTTTCAAAATATTTCCATTCGATGGAACTTCTCGCGTTCTATGAAATGGAACGTTTTCCAAAAAATAATTCCACTTGATATGGAACATTTTTCAAAATATTTCCATTCAGTAGAACATTTTTTTGTTTCTACTTAAATCGTTCCATTCTAAAAAGAACGGTGTCGCGTTCTATGAAATGAAAATTTGAAAAAAAAATTAATTCCATTCTATAGAACTTGAAATGAAGAACGAAAATTGAAATGTAAACTTTTTAAAATCGTTCCATTCGAATGGAAAAGTTAAAATGGCCGTATAAATTACTATAAAATTACAATAATTACAAAAATTACAATAACATTTTTCCATAAAATATTTAAAAATAAATGAAATTTTCTATAAAATTTAAGTTTAATCTTATGTAGATGAGATTAGTTTCAAATATGCTTGGTAATAAAATGTTATCTTGAAAATGCAGATTAGATTAATTTTAAAATGTACTTGAATGTCCTTGAAAATGTAAATCGGTATAATATTTTAAAAAACTTAAATTTTTAAAAATTTCAAATTTTTTGTTTAGAAATCATGCCTATTCTTTACGGAATCCCCGTGAGTCCTCCGTTTCGGGCAGTTCTGCTGACCGCTAAGATGGTCGGAGTGGACATCGAAGAGAAACCTCTCAACATGATGATCAACGAACACAAAACTCCAGCATATTTAAAGGTATTGTATTAGAAATTTAAAGAATTTTTTAAAATTTTTAAGTTTTATTTCAGTTTTTAAAAACCCTGTTTTGTTTGTTTTAGATGAATCCGACACATACAATTCCTACCTTGGACGATAATGGATTTTACATTTGGGAAAGGTAAGAATTTTTGGGAAATTTTGGGAAATTTCACCCGGGGGTAGTTGCAAAATTTCAAAACTAGACCTGAATTTTTGGGGGTTTTTTTAATTGTTGAAATTGACCTATGGAATTTATGTATTGAAATTGGAAAATTCCGTCAAATTTACGTATGGAAATTAGAAAATTATGTAAAATTTAAAGATTCTGTGAAATTTGAAAAGTTTGTGAAACTTACGTATGGAAATTGAAAAATTCCGTGAAATTTAGAAAATGGAAAATTCCATGAAATTTGCATATGGAAATTGGAATATTCTGTGAAATTTATGTATAGAAATTGGAATATTCTGTGACATTAAAAACTTCTGTGAAATTAACGTTTGGAAATTGGAAAATTTCGTGAAATTTACTTATGGAAATAGGAAAATTCTGTAAAATTGGAATATTTTGTGAATTTTACTAATAAAAATTGAAATATTCTGTAAAACTTACGTATGGAAATTGGAAAATTCTTCCAAATTTACGCGTAGAAATTGGAGTATTCCTTGAAATTTACATATGGAAATGGGAAAATTCTGTGAAATTGGAATATTCTGTAAATTTTAATATGGAAATTTGGATATTCTGTAAAACTTACGTATGGAAATTGGAAAATTCTTCGAAATTTACGCGTAGAAATTGGAGTATTCCGTAAAATTTACATATGGAAATTTGAAAATTCTGAGAATTTTACGTATTTAAAATTGAAATATTCTGTGAAATTGGAAAATTCCTAAAATTTAACTGAAAATTTCGAAAAATTTTAGTCGTGCAATCATGGGTTATTTGGTCAATAAGTACGGCAAAGACGATTCGTTGTATCCGAAGGATCCGGAAAAGAGAGCTCTGGTGGACAACATGCTCTATTTCGATGCCACTTGCCTCTTCGCGAGTACTTCCATCTACGTCGTGAGTACCCTTATTCGGACATTCTAATCCACATTCTAAAGGAAAATTCTGACTTTTCCATGTCTTTTGTCCAGCACTCCTTGATGGACCAGAAGAGGGACAAGGACAAGCCCATTGACCCCTCGGAGAAGGCATCGGTCATCGAGCGTCTTGGCTTCTTCGAGGCCATCTTGGGCCGGCATCCGTACGCGGCCGGTGACCGCTTGACCATCGCCGATCTCAGCTTGATCGGCACAATCAACTCCGTAGAGATGTGTCACATCAACCTGGATGACTTCCCTAATGTCAAGAAATGGGCGGCCAAGATCAAGTCGGAAGTGCCGTACGTGGTGGAACTTACCCAAAAAGCCGATGCGATGTTAAAGGTCATGCTCGCGGCCATGGAAAAGAAGTAAGCCGTCAATGTCCAAGGAACTTCCTCCAAGACTACCTTCCAAGAATGCGTTCAAAACTTCCTCTTAGACTTCCAAAGACATTCCTCGTATGGTCAAAGGATCGGTTACCCGATACCGTTGGTTCATGCTTGTAATATGGCATTTTTCATTAAATTTTGGCATTTTTACCGTTCTTGGTTCGTTGAATCGTAGTCCATCTTCTACGGTGATGGTTCCGGGCTGAGATTCCCAAATTGTTGAGATCCAAGACAGTTGTTTTTCATCAGCAGGAACTCCAGAAGAGTTCAAATTTCTAAGGCGGATGCCGGAAAGAGTGTTTCGTCTCTACGGGAACTACGGCCAAGGTGGTCGCAGGTCCAAAAAGATGGAACGTATCGTTTCGGCATTCCACGAAATGGAACAAAAAATTAGAATAAGTCACATTTCTAGCTACTTAATGCTACGTTCCGTGAAATTTCGACCGGATTCAATAAAATGGAAGGAAAAATTTGGAAAACGTTCGATTTCACGGAACAAAATGTGGACCGAATTTTTTAAAATAAAAAAAAATATGAAAACATTCCAGTTCATGGGAACGTGACATTCCATTCAAATTAATGGAATGATTTTTGAAAAATTGAAAATAAAAAAGAAAACGTACAAACGTTTCATTCCGTTGAGAATGTGGCATATCCCATTAAATGGAATGATTTTGAAAAATGGAAAAAAAATGGAATGGAAAAAGGTGAAAACGTTCCATTCCATAGAATGCGAAATTCCATTAAATGGAACGAATTTGAAAAAAAATGGAATTGGAAAAAGGGGAAAACGTTCCATTCCATAGAATGCGGAGTTCCATTATATGGAACGAATTTGAAAAAAAAAATGGAATGGAAAAAGGTGAAAAAGTTCCATTCCATTAAATGCGAAATTCCATTAAATGGAACGTATTTGAATAAAAAAAATGGAATTGGAAAAAGGGGAAAACGTTCCATTCCATAGAATGCAGAGTTCCATTAAATGGAACGAATTTGAAAAAAAAAAATGGAATTGGAAAAACAAGCTAACGTTCCTAGAAAAAGGTAAGGATTTTTGGATTTTTTCTAAGTTAATTTATTTAATTACAATTAATTGGAATAATATTTTAGGCTGGAATTTTAAGGAAATGCTGATGACTCAAATCTACATCTGAGTAAACAACTTAAACAAGTTTCCGGGTAAGTATAAATTATTTCTAATCCTGCATGAGTACTTTTTTTTAAATTCGTATACAATTTAGATTTTGGCAACTGTCCTGAATGAATAACCGGAAGCAGTTAGCCTTGAATGTCGTCAACTGTTTACTCAAAATAAGAAAAACTTAACTCAAGGTCATCTGGAGAATTAAGTGTCAATTACAAAAATACTAGAAAACAACTAGGAAGCAGTTCCTTAAATTAGCTGCCATTTTTTGGATTTTATAAGCGCTGTTTTCACTCGGGTAAGTTGACTGTCTTCTATTATTCAACTGTCTTCAAAATTCTTGTGTTTTGAACAATCTGTTGAGTCCTTGATGCCAACATAGGCTAAGCAAAAAATGACCAATTAAAATCTTGAAAATTACAAAAAAAAATGGCCGCAAGAAATTAAGCAATTTTTTGTAAATTTATCCCCAGAAAACTCGAAAATTGCTGAGAATTTATGTAAATGTTGCCCCAGAAAATGCTGAAAAAGTTGCAAAACTGTCCTCAAAATCTGTGGAAAATTTTAAAAACTCGTCCTTATACAAAATGGTTTAAAATTTTGTAAATTTTATAACCCCGGATACAAAAATTATAAATTTCTTTTTATAAATTTGGCCTCGGAAAAGTTTCTTAAGTTTTTCCCAAATAAAAATTTGAACTGTCAGGTTTGATAAAACTTTTTAAAAATTTCTACTCGGTTATGGTTGAAAATTTGTGGAAAATGTTGAAAAATGTGCAAATTTGTCAATGAAAAATTGTTGAAAATTTGGCAAATTTGTTCTTAAATATAAAATTTTTGTAAATTTATCCTCGGTAAATTATACAATATTTTTTTTTGTGGAAATTGGTCCTCGGAAAAATTTCAAAATTGTTCAAATTTTTTATTTCGGAAAGAGGTGGAAAAATTTACAAAATTTGTCATCGGAAAAAAACCATTAAACGTTTTACAAATTTCTACTCGGTTATAATTGCTTGAAAATTTTTAGTTGAAAATGTTAAAAAGTTTTGCAAATTTATCCAAGGTTTGAAAATGTTGAATATTTTTGCAAATTTCTCCTTAGAAAAAGACTTAAAATTTTAAAAATTTCTACAAAATTTTTATTCGGAACAGTGTGTCCTAGTTGTTGAACCATATCTGATTTGAATTATTGAAATTTCTGGAAGATATCGGATGTATTTGTAGCTAGTACGATTATATGAGCTCTGATTAATCGATTAATCGATTTGATTAGATCTATCAAAATGCCCATTGTGTTATATGGCACTATTTTGAGTCCTGGTTGCTGGGCCGTGATGCTGACCGCCAAAGCCATCGGAGTGGACATGGAACACCGGGAAGTGAACTTACTCAAGAATGAACAGAAAAGCCAAGATATGCTGAAGGTAATTTAAACAATTTTACAAATTTACAAATTTTCATATGAAACTTTTTCAAAATTCTGGCGAATTTCAGATGAATCCGACGCACACCGTTCCAACGATGGACGACAATGGATTCCACATATGGGAAAGGTAACGATGAAAGACCGATCGATGTGACCATTTACGGCAACTCCTTTTAGCGGACATTTCAAACTTAAGTAAGTTATTGCTTACTGATCACGTGTTGTTGTTACAGTCGAGCCATCATGGCGTACCTAGTTCAGAGATACGGCAAAGACGATACGTTGTATCAGAAGGATCCGGTCAAGAGAGCCCTCGTGGACAACATGCTCTATTTCGATGCTACTTGCCTCTTTGCCAGTGCTGCGCACTACATCGTGAGTACCCGTTTTGGACATTCTAACCTACATTCTAAAGAAAATTCTTGAATTTTGATGTCTTTGTCCAGCATATGACCAAGATTTTAAAGAAGGACAAGGACTCGCCCGTAGACCCCGCGCTGAAGGAAAAGGTCCTCGAGCATCTGGGTTTCTTCGAGGCCATCTTGCGCGGCCATTCGTACGCGGCCGCTGACCGCTTGACCATTGCCGATTTCAGCTTGATTTGCTCCATTACCACTGTAGAGATGTGTCACCTCAGCTTGGATGACTTTCCCAATGTCAAGAAATGGACGGCTAAGATCAAGACGGAGGTTCCGTACGTTGTGGAAATTACGGAAAAATGTGCGGAAATGTTGAAGGCCATGCTTGCGGGCATGGAAACGGAGTAAGCCATCAATGTCTTCCTCCAAGACTTCCAAAGACATTCCTCGTACGGTCATACGTACGCTGCCGGTGACTGCTTGACCATCGCCGATCTCAGCTTGATCTGCTCCATCAACACCGTGGAGATGTCGCGCATCAGCCTGGATGACTTTCCCAATGTCAAGAAATGGACGGCGAGGATCAAGACGGAGGTACCGTATGTGGTGGAAATTACCGAAAAATTTGCGGAAATGTTAAAGGCCATGCTTGCGGGCATGGAAATGGAGTAAGCCATCAATGTCTTCCTCCAAGACTTCCAAAGACCTATCTCGTACGGTCAAAGGATCGGTTACCCGGTACCGTTGGTTCGTGCTTGTAATGTGGCATTTTTCATTAAATTTTGGCATTGTTACCGTTCTTGGTCGTTGAATCGTGGTTCATCCCTAAAGGTGATGGTTCCGGGCTTCCTCCAAGACTTCCAAAGACATTCCTCGTACGGTCAAAGGATCGGTTACCTAGTACCGTTGGTTCGTGCTTGTAATATGGCATTTTTCATTAAATTTTGGCATTGTTACCGTTCTTGGTTCGTTGAATCGTGGTCCATCTTCTACGGTGATGGTTCCGGGCTGAGATTCCCAAATTGTTGAGAACCACGACAGTTGGTTTCTCACCAGCGGAGACTCTCGAAGAGTTCAAATTTGTAAAGCGGATGCCGGAAAGAGTGTTTCGTCTCTACGGGAACTACGGCCAAGGTGGTTGCAGGTAAAAAAAGATGGAACGTATCGTTTCGGCATTCCACAAAATGGAACAAAAAATTAGAATAAGTCACATTTCTAGCTACATAATGCTACGTTCCATGAAATTTCGACCGAATCCAATAAAATGGAACGAAAAATTGGGAAAACGTTTGATTTCACGAAACAAAATGTGGACCAAATTTTGAAAAAAAAAATAGAAAACCATTCCAGTTCATGGAACGTGGCATTTCATTTTAAATTTAAAAAAAAGAAATCGCACAAACGTTCCATTCCGTAGAATGTGGCATTCCATTCAATGGAATAATTTTGAAAAATGGAAAAAAATGGAATGGAAAAAGGAAAAAATCATTCCATTGGATTCGATGGAATGATTTTGAAAAATGGAAAAAAAATGGAATGGAAAAAGGAAAAAGGAAAAATCATTCCATTGGATTCGATGGAATGATTTTGAAAAATGGAAAAAAAATGGAATGGAAAAAGGAAAA
Organism: Megaphyllum sjaelandicum; assembly: GCA_034698745.1. Classification (NCBI taxonomy): domain Eukaryota; kingdom Metazoa; phylum Arthropoda; class Diplopoda; order Julida; family Julidae; genus Megaphyllum; species Megaphyllum sjaelandicum. Next base: position 6 of record JAQGBX010005157.1, on the reverse strand, counting down.
AGGAAA
>JAQGBX010005156.1:0-14136 GCA_034698745.1 Megaphyllum sjaelandicum | reverse complement strand
AGACTTATGCCTCACCTTGTAGCCTACACCTGGTGCACGTGGGTGTACACTTTTTGGGTGAGTCGAATTTGCCATTAGACTGGATATACCCCGTGCACCAGGTACGCACCGGGTGTGCTCCGCTGCCACCAACAAGGGAGCTGGTGGCAGCGGTGCATCCAACATGTCGGATTGTAATCGTCTAGGCGTCTAGCGGTCGCATCGCGCAACTCATGTGACGTCATCGGTCTACACCCACAAGAAACTGTAACTGCACCTGGTGTGATGAGCCGAATTCGCCATAAGAAATAATGCTTAATGGGGAGTCCTCATGCGCGAAATTCAGCCTATCCACCGGCCATGTCAAAAATTTCACCATTGCAAGGTTAAGGAGGCCGATTTTGGAACGACCCACGTGGGGGTGGATAGGCTTTTTTTCGCGCATGAGGACTCCCCCTTAATCTTTAATTACATAAGCATAACAGTTCTTTCAGCTAGGGTGCTTTATCAAATTTTTAACTACACGTCTCAGATTATAATTATCAGTATTCCATCTAATAGTTATAACGCATAAAATTAATTGAATCGAACAGGAAATAAACGTAACGCTATTTACCAATTCCACATACATGTATTTATGATCAAGCATACACAGTGCAATGTAAATGGCCTAGCTTATCCACAAATACGCTCTAACATGTTGAGACATGTTCATTGTATTTGGATAAAACTCTAAATATCCTTATAATAATCGAGCCAAAAATAGATGTTAAATTCATTTGGATTAATGTCATGCTTTTCATTACAAGTCACGTGACACTTTGTATAGGAGCGGATGAACATTTCATTTTTATTAGCCTCACCATTTATGCTTTTAAAATTACGATATAGCATCTCACTAGTTTTTATTCAATAGGCAAAGTCACTGGCTGTAAATCTATAAGTTGGCTCTTTATAAATTCTTGGTGATAACATATTTAGAAATTGCAGATGCGTGCAGTCTCATGATATTCCCGAGTTAAAAATGAACATTATTGAGACTGCATTTTGCTTGATTTTGCTCGCTAAATGTGCTTTAACCTCCGATGATTTGCAAAAATTACAGGGTAAGTGAACATTACAAAATTATATTTTATATACATGTAGTAACCATATTTTAAGAAGATGAAAGAAAAAGTTACATTAACGAATATAAAAGACTAGAACTTTCGTGAAATTAACGCAGTATTTAAATGCATTTCAAAATCTAATTTTTAAATTGCATACTAAAATATGAGTAATATCTTCAATTAAGCACGCATGAAATTAACCACGCAGAAATGACACATTTCAAAAATGTTTAATTTCTAGTTTTGAGGTGGTATTAATTATAATTAAAACAAATCGAATTCTATATTCATAAAACACGATGCATCGTAGCTATAACCATATAGTTTCGGAAAAAACGACAGAATCATCTTCTTATTTTAACATGCCTTAATTGCTTTATCTCAAAAATAACTTTTTCAGTTGTGTCACTTCTGAAGCAATGTTGCGATATTTGACCACATGATTAATATAATGTACTGTAAATAAATTAAACTGCTCAATCATTTAATCATTTATGTTTATTTTAAGGTGACAATTACACAAAACTACATGAGGCTGAGGTCAAGCTAAAGAACGAGTTGCTAAAAAATTATTCAGTGGACGTACTACCGCCACATAATTCCACTTTCCCCGTTATGATAAAGATGGGCGTATCACTAATTCTCATTAAAGACTTGGTAGGCATAAAAAGTTAAGCAAATTGTAAATAATAACAAACGCAGAAAACAAGTTCAAATGGCTATATAGGCAGTGTTTTATTTCAGGATGCCAAAACCCAGACCTCGGAAGTGCAATTATGGATGAAATTGGTAAGTTAGTATCTCTTATAATGCTGCTTACAGCAGAAGTGTATTAATATTTCTTTACATCGACATGTAAAACGTTTCGAGTGAATCTCAACACGACTTTCTAAAACCTAATCATGCAATAACAAGCCAGTAACATGTTTACAAGTCAAGTTTTGTGGCAAACAATGGACGTACTGACATTGAAAAAAATATTCCAGAGGTTTTCAATTAAAATAAAACAGAAAAAGACACTAATCTGCATATATAAACAAAATCGTCGCATTGACGGTACACTTGTATTGACTTGGCTGCTATCCCGAACTATATGACGGTGCCAGATAAATTGTGTCTTTTTGTCCTTTCTCCTACTCCTCCCCCCCCCCATCCCTCTCCCACATCACACCCAAACGGCTCAATGGTAATTCATGAAACTCAGTGCACTGGGTACATGTACATAAGTTATAACAAGGGCGAGGAGGGATGGAATTACAAAATTAAGAGAATATTAAATTTGTGTCAGATACTTTTTTTTTTCGAAAACATTAAATATTTCTGAGATTCGAACACAGAAAGCGCAGAATTTGAAGCAGTAAATATTGAGTTAGTAAATACGGGTAAAACAGCTTGCCTTATACATGTAAACAACAATCATGTTACAATTGCATCAAGTTTACAAAATGGTGCATATGCTTTAATCACGCATTCGTTTAAATGCCTATAGATATGGGAAGATTCCAGGTTGGGTTGGAATGCCTCAGATTATGCTGGAATTGACGTTCTTCGGATAAATGCTCGTAGATTATGGCATCCAGATTTATACTTGTATAATAGGTAAGATGATTATCATTCCTTGATTAATTTCGAATATATCGCTCAAGCGTATGTGTAATTTAGTTCTGCCAATACTTATGACCATTTCAACTTTAAACTGCACAAGGGACTGACTGTGCGAAACAGCTGAGCTGAGATGAGTATACATAAAGGCGGGCAATGGTCACATTAGATTATGTGGAACGCATCATTAGTCATATTTTCTCTGACCAGTGAAAATGCGAACCACGAATTAAACGAACAAATTCAAGTTGTCTTACCTCACCTCACCTATCCTGATGGAGATGTTGTGTGGATTCCTGCTGCATCAGTCCATAGTCTTTGTGAAATGAATCTCAAGTATTACCCTTATGACACTCATACTTGCACCTGGAAGTTCGGTTCATGGACTCATGATGGAGATCATATTGATTTACAATTATACAACAACCAGGTAATAATTACAAGCAGATTTTCCAATAATCTTTATAACCAAAAAATACAATATAGTCGTTTTAGAAAAATTGAAAAATCATACGTGCAATATATATTTTGGCTTTCATATACAGTTTATTCGAAAGAAAAAAGATTTAAAAAATATTAAGAAATGTACGGTTATTTCTAGCAGAAAAAGTATTTAAAAATGATCAATTCTTGAATGTCTGTAACGGATTGCATTCCTACATTTGCAATCTAATGCATTGAAACAAGCTAATTATTTTAACATGCATCAAATTATAGTTTGTTGGGCACATCTTGATATGAACACTGTAGAACTTGTTTTCAAATATACATGCATTTTCAATACGCATACATTTTTGAGTTAGCATAGGTTTAAAAAAAACTAAGGCATTTTCAAATTAGTTTATAAAACACGTTTACATTTTTTAAATGTTGATATACTTTAGATCGACGACAAGTTTTCAATTACAATGTAAATCAACAACTTAGCATTTTTATTAGTGGCTATTCCAAACGGCTAAGTTTCACGTTGTTTTTTCCTCAAAGAAGCTTAATTTTTAACATATTATGCATGAAATTTGCCCAACCACATTCCATCTAAAATTTACGAATTATTACAGGAGTACATTGGCTTATCCGACGTCTGGCCAGAAGGAGGAAACTGGGAAATTGTCACCACAAAGGCGTTAAAGAACATTCGATCGTATTCCTGTTGTAATGGAAGTTATCCGGATTTAACATTTTCAGTGACGCTTCGACGTCGGTCACCATTTTACAAGTCTACCATTGAATGCCCAATAATTGCCTCGACAATTCTGATATTGATTTCGTTCTGGATTTCTCCTTTGATTTTGCATCGCTTGGTACTCAACCTAGTTTCGCTCTTCACTTCAATTGCACTTCTGATGCACCTTACATCAATACTTCCTGCAGTGGGAAAAGAGATCCCGATAATAAGTACGTTGAATCATACTTTCCATAAACGATCTCATACGCAACATGCAAAATGTATGTTGAGATTAATAAGCATTTGTGATAACAATACACATTATTACAAGATAAAAAGAGAACATAGACAAATAATATTAAAAATAAGCTCGTATCGACCATCTCAATAAACATATTTTAGAAGATATGCCGGTACATAACAATTTCATTTTTATTTTACTTAAATAACAATACTTTAGAAAGTAAATGTACGAAGGTATAAAGCATTTTTGATGAAGAAAATTATAGAGCAAATGGATGCTTGTGTAGACTATGAAAATATCATTTTCATGATAAATAATTGCAAATATTTGCATATAGTAATTGGTGATACCCGTATCAATGTACAAGTTTCTAAATTTTACCTATAGTATTAGCGTAATTTTAAAAGCTATTTAGGAAATTTTAACATTGCTTCCTTAATCCGTAAATCCGTTATCTTTTTTAATGTTTAGTGTCGACATGTGGAGTCTTGCTAATGACATCTTTTCTGGCATTGGTCAGCAGCGTGGCCGCTAAAACAATAGTCGCTTCGAAAAAGAATGACCAACTTCCCGGATGGATGACAAAAGTTATAGAAAATAGATTTGTCAGCTCCATAATCATAAACACGTATAAGCAAGTCGTAAGTAATTTACCAGTTTTTGGTGAATGTTTATATAGTAAAGGTAACTTACAGCTTACCCTTCATTTCATAATTGGTGCCGGTACATACAGTAGTTGCTTACAGTCTACAGACAGGCCTCTGAGAGGAATTTTATGACTCCTTCTGCTGGGGACAATTTAGTACAAATTAGCCAGCAAAGTTTGGCTTGTACAGTTTAGGCTTTCTCTCTATTCATGAATGGTGTCCAGTTGAAATCGGGATGACTATTAATGGAATATTGATAAATTTTCTTATTTTTAGGAGAAACCGAAAAGCTGTGGAGATTCAGTAAACCTAGTTACCGATGATGATCAACATTCAAGAAGTGCTATTGTGCCAAATAAAGCGAGTTGGCTCTCTTTTTTTCAAGTTATCGACAGAGTATTTTTCGTTGTGTTCCTTATAATAAACATTTCTTCTATTGTTTCATTGCCTAAAAATAATGGAGTGGTCCACGACTTGTCTCACATGTACAATGCTAAATGATATTGATCTCCCAAACATTCAATACTTTGCAATTTAAATGAGTTGTAGCATACCATAGTCTAATGTCATGCATATTTGCGATTATCTAGCTGATATGGAATAAAATCAAATTTTACAAATAGTCGTAGACACATGAAAAGCTGTTTACACTAAACAAATGGTAATCTACCCATACTCATCGCGCGAAGCAATGCATTTGTTAAGAATATTTCCCATTCGGGGGCGCCTGATCTGATTGATACACGTCAAAAAAACAAATTTCTCAGCGTTTTTGATTAATTCATTGTAACGACATCAAGTCATCAGTTGCTTTATTCGTAAAGCCCATTTACCTACATGTCTACGAAGTTTAATGCTCTAATAACGTTTTCATTATGAAGTTATTGAAAGATTGCTCAATTTTATAGTGTACATTTCCCTGCTACATTATAAAAATGTTTAAATAATGTGTTTGTATATGGAAATTTCTGTATTTTGACAATGACAACCTTTATGAGTGATTATTTATGTTTTTTTTTTGCATTGTAAAAATTTTCTAAAGGTTAAAAATGACATATTTTAGGAATAATCCAATTTATCTGAGCTTAAAATAGAATGAAAAACAGTTACAACATACTTAAACAAAAATTTGTGGAATCAATTTAAAATATCTTCTAAACATATGTATACAGGTAAATGATATCAATTTGACACACTGCCCCTGATTTTGTTTCTTTAAATATCGCGCCTGGTGGAAAGTTAAATTGCCTGCGATACTGTACTGCAACTAATGCCCATTTATTTTTATTATGTGCAAATGTTTTACTTCAATACACTTTTTATCATAGTGCTATACTATCTTGCCCTGTCTTAAAGATACAAACAAATACCAATTTTGTGCATGTTGGGTTACAGCAAACTTTCTCGTAACTTGTAAGTTCGCATGTTCAATATAGTTTTCCATGGGAATTAATGAAAAAAAATAAAAAAATAAGTATAGAATTAATGCGTTGCTGGTGCCGTTTATGATTTAGTAATTCCAAGGACTGTTCACATACTGTATATTAAACATACCGATGCTATAATTGTGATTATTTCTCTATTTCCTTAAAATAGCGAAAATATACACGAACAGTTCATTTTTAAAGTATTCGTGTTTTCTTATACTTATCTCATTGTAAATTCACCGAACACTTGATGAAGAAAAATAAATAACTTTAATGAGAAAAAACTGTTCATTTTTAGTCGAATTGAATGGATTTTCTTCTCAGTTTGTTTCGTAGAAATCATTTTTCCCCTTTTCATTTAATTTTACAAAAGCGTAATAGCACTCTATTCATCAAAAATTATATTGAAATATTTTACTATCGCCCTTTATATGGACTTTTTAAATATACCTTTAAATTCAAAGCATTTAAATACAATACACATGACCATAAAAATATTAAACTCTGCCTAAAAAATTGCCTATAATGAGGTTCAAATATTCCTAAATGCGGATGTATTGCAATTCGAAAAGGCTGAGGAGCTAGGGGTCAAAAAATGAATGTCTTGTTTGTATGCTTGGAAGTTTGTAATTTGTGAACATCATTATCATCGACATCAATGATGGAGAATTTAAATATATTTTGGAATTCAAATGTACATTAACAAAAGACATCTTAATTCTTCAAGTGGTCGGTAAAATAAATTTAACAAAAACTTTTCTTAATTTTTAATCTTTTAATTTGCTTATAGAAGAGCTTAAATATAGAAACATGGTCCCGAAACGTTGCTGAGCTAAATTGCTGTCTGGTCGTTGCTTTCGTTTTTTTAAATTCAAATGTACATGATGACTAGTATTTTAAGTTAATGCTTTGTCAAATTTGTAATTGCACGCCTCAGGCTAATATATGCAGTACAAGTATTACTGTACATGTACATGTAGTTTTACATTTGATTTTATTGCATATATTTCGAATTCAAATCAAACAGGAAATAAATGCTTATCCATTCGCCAATTACAAATATGTATGACCAAACGGAAAACGGTAAAACGCAAATAGCCTTACATGTTAATACATAACAATTAAAAAACATGCTTTGTATAAAAGCTTAATTTCAATATAATCATCGCACCAAGAATAGATGTTGAATTCATTCAGATTAATGGCATGCTTTTATTACAAGTCACGTGAGATTTTGTATAGAAGCGGATGAACATTTTATTCCAATTATCATCGCATGGTTATGCTTTAAAACGATAGTATATCATTTCACTAAATGTCATTTAATAGGCAAAGTCGCAAGATATTAATTTTGCTCCAGTCGTTGTAAATAAGTGATTAACATAACATTTAGAAATTGCAGATTTTAACATTACCAAGTTAAAAATGAACGTTCTTAAGGCGGTGTCTTGCTTGATTCTGCTCGTAAAATGTGCTTTGGCCACCGAGTATTTGCAAAAATTGAAGGGTAAGTGAATATTGCAAAATAGTCTTATTTTAAGAGTATTAAAGACAGCTTAAGTTGCTTAAGTTGCAAATTTCGAAATTATTTAGTAAAATTTTCTCGTTTTTAAGTCTCTTTAAATGCATTTCTAAATATACGTGTTGCAATACAAATTAAATTATGACCAATAGTTAAAATAATCTATGCGTGTTTGAGCTACATTTTGTAATGCTCTGTGATATATGGCATCACCGCTTCAGAAGTTACAAAAACGTGTCAATTTACCAATCTTCAATTTCTGGTTTAAAACTGTGTTAATTAAAAGCCAAACTAAACGAGTTCTACATTCAGTAAACACGACACATCGTAACTTATCGTAGTTTAAGCAAGACCGTGTTATCACATTATTTTAACGTACATCAATTGTTTTGAGTTGCGTCACTTCTAGAGGTGCATGCAATTTGCGCCCACAGGATTAATATTGTAATGTAAATAAATTAAAATTTTTAATCATTTATGATTATTTTAAGGTGACAATTACACTAAACTACATGATGTTGAGGTCAAGCTAATAAACGACTTGCTAAAAAACTATCCAGCGGACGTATTACCGCCACATAATTCCAGTTTTCCCGTTGTGATAATCATGAGTCTATCACTAATCCACATTAAAGACTTGGTATGCAGGAAATGTTCTGTTAATAGTAATATTACACGCGATAGAAATGTTAAAATGATGATCGACCAATGTTAAATTTTAGGATGCTAAAACCCAGACATCGGAATTGGAATTACGGCTTAACCTAGTAAGTCAGTATCTATTATATGCTGCATTTCGAGTCTATATGTTATATGGTAAACCAGAAGTGTACTAGCCAAATACTGTAACACTTTATATCGACATCTGAAATGTTTCGAGTGGATCACAATACGACTTTATGTAACAAAATCAAACGATTAAGTTGCTTTTCGTACATGTAGCATGTTGATAAGTCCAATTTAAAACAATATCGTCAACTTGTCTGTAATATAAATTTACAATTTGATGAAGAAAACACAATGAACATAAATTTTAGGAAATCACTTTCTGAACACTTTTGGTCAGATACACATTCACGAAAACGTTAAATGAGCCCGGAATGCGCAGACCAGGGGGACCATGGGACAAGACCAGCACCTGTAAATTACACAGCATATCACAACAAACACTATAGCTCGCTTACGACGGGTAAAACAGCATGTCTTATACAGTTTTACATGCATATAAAACAATCACTTGTCCCAATTGCTTCGTAGAACCAAATAGTGCTTGAATCACGCATCCAATGATCTCATGTCTATAGGAATGGCTAGATTCCAGGTTGCAATGGAATGCTACAGATTATGCTGGAATTACAACTATTACGACTTTCAGAATATGGCAACCAGATATATACTTGTATAATAGGTAAGACGAATGATTATAATGACTTAATAAATTTCGAATATATCGTGCAATGTAAGTCCAGTCGGTTCTGACAACACTCATGGCCGCGTCTCACCAAAATTACACCTGGATCGACTGTCTGTGCCAAACAACTGAATTGAGTTGCATAAAAAGGCTGGAAAATAAGTGCAGCCCAAGTGTGTATAAAGTAACTCGTGGAAAAGAAAAATTCGGCCTCGCTGTGCTATGTTCCAAACAATTTAAAACTAACTTTATTATACTAATTAGGCATCGCCTTACAACGTTATAATTTGCACTTTTAACGTATCTGCAGTTAATATTATTTCTGACATATCTGCAAAATCCGCAGACCTAGCATGAGGATGACCTTGAACGTTACATTGAAAGTCGCAGTGAATATAATTTCCGGATAGCTCATGGAGAACTCTTAAAGTTACTTGAAAGATTTATCGTCGTATCTGTTACCATTTTAAAGATATAATTTTGTTTCTCTGGGAAGTGACTTTAGGTCACCCTGTATACAACTGTCAATTGTGTAAAGAAAATCTGTTTGAAATCCGTTTTTTGTCTTCTCGGTCATAGTGCTAAAATGAACAGAATGGTGAACATGATGAATCCAAATACTTGTATGAAAGTCCTCAGACATAATGGAGGGATTACGTGGATTCCTTCTGCATCTGTCCACGGTGTATGTGAAATGGATCTCAAGTATTATCCTTATGATACTCATACTTGCCTCTGGAAGTTCGGGTCATGGACTCATGATGGAGATCACCTTGATTTAACCTATGTTTTGGTAATAATGACAAGCAGATTTTCCCATTATTCTTATAATCCAAAAATACATTATAAACATTTTCAACGTAAATAGGCGTCCATATGCTGTATATTCAAAAGAAATGAGATTTCAAAATTATTAAGAATTAAATGTGCGGTCATTTCTTGCAAAAAAAATATTTGAAAATGTTCAATACTTGAACGTCTGTATACAAAGTTAAGGATTGCATTTCAACATTCGAAATTTAATTCATTAAATCAAGCTAATTATTTTGACATGCATGGAATTAGATCGCTGGGTGAATCTTGATATGCTCACTGTAGTAACAATACAGTATGAATATTTTCTGCAAATGGATTTTCAAATAATTATTTTAAATATGCATCCTATTTTTCGATTACCGTGCATTTATAACCATCATTGTTTTCAAAATACATGAACATTTTTGAAATTTGATATAATACAGCTCGATGGCTAGTTTTCAATTTATTCAACGACTTAACCACTTTTATCAGTGTCCATTCCAGAAGTTGAAGTTCCTTCAAAGATTCCTCAAAGCACCTCGTTGACATAACTTGCATGAAATTTGTCCCGAAATATTCTACTTACAATTTACGGAATATTTCAGGACCGCATTGACGTGTCCAGCTACAACACCGAAGGAGGAGACTGGGAAATTGTCAACACAAACGTGTTTAAGAACAATCGATCGTATTCCTGTTGTAATGGAAGCTATCCGGATTTAACATTTTCGATGACGCTTCGACGTCGATCACCATTTTACAAGTCTTTAATTGAATCCCCATTAATTGCCTCTGCATTTTTGATACTGATTTCGTTCTGGATATCTCCTATGATTTTACATCGCTTGCTACTCAATCTAGTTTCGCTGTTCACTTCGGTTGCCCTTCTGATGCACCTTTCATCAATACTTCCTGCAGTGGGAAAAGATATCCCAATAATAGGTACTTTGGATCTTCTTACTTATTTATAAACGACCTCGTACGCAAAATGCAAAATGTATGTTGATATGAATTACTGCTAATACATACTGAAAAACAAGAATCAAAAGTTAAGACCTTCATTTACGTTTTCGATACAATTTTAAAGCCATTAAACATGTGGTGACAATACACATTAAAACAACATGAATTGTGAATATGCTTTCTTAAATACTCAATACATGTATATGTTAATATTAACTTTCTCATTTAAAATACTTTCAATGCTAAGTCTGTACAAACCAATTTCATTTTTTATTTAAAAACAATACTTCAGAAAATGGATTTTAAAAAGAAATGCTGATATTGCTTCCTCGATCCATCATCACTTGTAATCTTTTATTGTAGTGTCGACATGTGGAATCTTGTTTATGACATCTTTCCTGGCAATGGTAAACAGCGTCGTCGCTAAAACAATAGTGGCTTCGAAAAAGAATGATCAACTTCCTGGATGGATGAACAAAGTTATACAAAATAGAATTGTGAACTCCATCATCATAACCACGTACCAGCAAGTCGTAAGTAATCGTCCAGTCATATAATATAACCAACATGCTATACCGGGTGGTCCATTTATCATGATTCGTTCAATATCTTTTAAAATAAATAGTAAATCGTAAAAAAATATTAAAATGAAAAATAGTAGTATCACCTTGCCTTTTAATTTACGTAAAAAGGAAGGGGCCCCCCGGTCCCCCTATGGGGGATCCGGGGGGTCTCTTCAGAATTTTCAATAGAACCCCCTATTTTTTTTTGCAAATTATGAATCTGCGCTTAAAACAAAATAAGTTTTGTCTAAAAGATTTTTTTTGGTATCATCTTAGATGTTGCTTTAATCGATGTCCGAAATCGTGTAATATGCCATTCACTTTTTCAACAGGTAGCCTGTTGAAAAAACTGAATGGCGTATTGCACGATTTCTAACATCGATTAAAGCAACATCTAAGATTATGCCAAAAAATCTTTTATCAAGGTTAATAATACCAACTTGCACTTTTAAATTATGGAAGAATAAAGGGTCCCCCTACGGGGGATCCGGGGGTCCCTGTTGAAAAAACCGAATGGCATATTTCACGATTTCGGACATCGATTAAAGCAACATCTAAGATTATACCAACAAAATCTTTTAGACAAAACTTATTTTGTTTTAAGCGCAGATTCATAATTTGCAAAAAATGGGGGGTCCCATTGAAAATTTTAAAAGGGATCCCCGGATCCCTCATGAGGGGGCCGGGGGGCCCTTTCCTTTTCACGTAAATTAAAAGGCAAGTTGATATTATTATTATTCATTATAATAATTTTAACGATTTACTATTTATTTTAAAAGATATTAAACGAATCATGATAAATGGACCACCCGGTATACTGGACCAGTATCATACTAGGTTATGAAATACTGGTCCCAGTATCATAATGGTATAATGGTTCCAGTGTCATACTGGCATAATTGCATTAGTATGGGACATTTAATCAAAAAATTAAAATAATTACATTACTTAACAGCCTGAGAGACTTCTAACGCTCCAATCATACTTGTAATTGACATTAATAGACTGAATTAATTTTGAAATAAATTGGTGGAACTTATCCGGTTTCGATCCTACGACCCACCATTTATGGAGCCATCACGCTATCCACTGCGCCATCCAGACTCGCAACTTGAAAGGCTCTTAAGATGGTAGAGAAGAGGTTCATATTGGCACCATTAAAATCATAAAGGTTAATACTGGTACCATTAAAAATCTAATTGGTGAATACTAGTACCAGTACTAATACCAATGGTTCTCATTTACCATTATCAGTGTCAAACTTGGAGCCATGAACAATATCCCACGCCGCAAGATGACCAAAAAATGACGTCATTTTCTGACGTGTTTTTGGATGGTCATTTTTCCACGACAAAAAATGACGTCATTTTTTGCAAGATTTTTTTGAGGTTATTTCTTGGGCGAAAAATAACCAATAAATGACGTCATTTTCCCCCAGGTTTTTTGGTGGTCATTTCTTGGGCAAATAATTACCAAGGCATGACGTTTTTTTGTTATTTTGCTAGGTGGGAAGGCATTAATCAGTCATTATTAAATTGATTATGTTTACAGGCGTACTATTAATCTTTTATACTTGTACATACACGTAAACTCCATACCAGTAAAGCACTAGTGGTATAAACTGGTCAAGCATTACCAGTACCATTATTATATTGGATACAGTATAACACTAGCTGGAATGGTACAGTATATTGGTTAAGCATTGCCAGTACCATTATTATATTGGATACCATGCAGTATAGCACTGCAATTGTATATTGGTTAAGCATTACCAGTATGATATTGTACATGGTTCCCAGTTTGACATAACCCAGTTAGAAAAACATCTATAGGCCTACGTTAATCTGTGCTTGATTGCTTTGGATTCATTTAAAAAAAACATAATTTGCTTAATATTTTTTAACTAGTTAAGACTAGTATTTAAGACTACTATAGAACGTAGTGTAGAATCACAGTAAGAAAATTGAACAATAAAATACTTAAATAGGAACTACTAAAATTCGTAAAAGAATATTCATTCTATAGTTCTGTCCACGGGGACTCGTGTACATGTATGGTCTCAAGAGTGACTACAGGAACCCACATGACCATGTGAAAAAAATTACGTGATATTTGCCGAGACCCCCTTTCTCCCCTATGTGAGATTAAGTGAGATTCGGCTCGACCCCATCTCCCCCCCTAAATGCCTCACGTAATTTATGGACGCCCCCTAACCATAGATTAACCCGCCCTTGTATTGCACGAGTGCTGGTTAGAGGAACAATGAATGCTCATGCAGATTAACCTTAGGTTAACAAAGATAGTAGGATGGTTAACTCTGGTTTTTGGGCGAAAAGCAACATTGTGGACATACTGCCTGGCATATCGTCGGCATATGCTGCAGTGCATTAATTGTGCAAGCTGCACCACCAAATCTCACAAAAGGTATGATCAACTCGAATGTATACTGAAGATGCTTTTCGCTAAGCGTACCACTACAAGGTGAACAGGGCCGTGCTTAGGGGTTTGGTATCCCTGTGCGAAGTAAAAATTGGTGCCCCCCTCCTTTTTTTAAGCTAGTAGTCAGTGCCGTATTAACCCATGGCAGGGCCCCAAGGCTTCAAGCTTCTTTGGGCCCCTCGATCCCCATCCCCCCCTCGCCGCCCCGAATTTCAAAAAATTCAGAGAATGTTGCAAATCCGTGGAACATTTTGCAAATTTATACTC
>JAQGBX010005155.1:0-14136 GCA_034698745.1 Megaphyllum sjaelandicum | reverse complement strand
AAAAGAGCTTATTTTCGGTACTGTATGCATTTTTAATTGATTAAATGAAAAGGCAACACTTTTACATGTTAAATAGCCTATGTACATGTGCATTGTAAATGAAAGTCATAGTTTGCTGAACATCTTGGTCAAAGTAAGGTGTTTGAATGTCTTGATCCGTTTTTGGGCAGCCAATGCGAATCACAGTAGCCTACATGTACGTTGTACATGTATGTACGTTTTCGCCTTAAAATTATTTTCTGAAAGCGATTCGGATAGTCGGAGTTCGGATAATTGGAGTTCTACTGTATATATATATAGATAGATATATCTATCTATATATTTATATAGATAGATAGATGGATAAGGATAACGTTGGCTAACTTTTTTTTTGGGGAAAAAAATTGTATAACTAGTAGACTGATTTAACAATGAGACTGGTTTAATAAAACAAAACGTCCACGTTATACCCAAGTGAGGTGGCCGAGCCAATGTTTTGGAAGAAAATCGTTAACTCTGAGAAATTTCATGCAAAACGACAACCATAACACGGAAAACCAGCGACATACAGGTGTGTGCTTTTGACCAAATTTGCAGAAGAACTTACAAACCTCATTTCAGTTCATGGAAGAGGAAACAAAGATTAATGTAGGGATTGCAGATTAAACCTTACATGTGCAGCACTACACGCATTCTTCAGTTGCCAATTTGAAGAAACCCTAACAACCAGCCAAAAGATGGAAGGATTGTCGTCTTAATCCTTGTCTAACATCCTTTTATAATAAAATCAACAATGAACCCAGGTTAAGTTAACTTTTCCCCGCAAAATCACACAAGTGTGAATTCCTTTTTTGATCAGACCGACGCGACGTCTAATGGCTTCCCAAATCACAAATGTATGGACAGGAATTGTGTCATAAAACAGAAATCAAATATATGCATTGGACAAACAATGGGCAAAAACTAATGCATTTTTTTATATCGAGATTGTCCATGCAACGGGGTTGGTTGTTCAACGATGTTCAGCAAAGCAATGTTAGAGCAATTCTGTCATCAATGTTTCCAGCTCTTTTTTTTGTTTGTTTCCCCAGTATTGTGTATCGATGTCCATGTATCTAGTTTACGAATCAATAGGCAGGAATCATTGATGTTGTCTTTGATAAATTTCAAGTTGCGAAGCTCTTACACCGGGTCTCGTTAACGCCTATTTTAAGTTTGCCAACCGCGCACGAGGATCATACTTCAGTCATCAAGAGTACAATGCAGGAAATGAAAACTCCACTCAATCTTCAGAGTTCGATAGAGATTTTAAGCGAAATAAACGCGAATGATGTAAACATCCAGAAGGAGGTGGAGGGGCATGATCCCTGGAGGGTCTTTAAAACCATGTTATACGGTCCAGTAAGCGGAATAAATGAAAATAAAGAGGGGGTTACTCAGAAGGCCACTGCGGAATGTCAGCTACCCGTCTTTTATTTTGCACTTTTACATATTTCACTGGCAAACTATACATCACTGCAGGAGAGCTTGCTATTCAGAGATGCCAGCTGCACTTAAAAACGATGAAAATGAGTGAAAATAGCACGCTTGTACCACCTCCGTGCAGTAACGTGAACTTGCTCACCTAAAATAGCAAGGTCCCCTATGCCGAACAATACATGTACTTAGTTGGAGAAAGTTCTTGAAATGTATGCGAATTTGGGTGGAGTTGGGCGTCTTATCCTTAATCTTCCAAAAGATTACGGAAAGTCCTGCCTTGTTCATGCATGCATTGTTTTATTACATAGTTTAGGAGCAGCAATGTTTTAAAACTCTGACGTGGATTTAGCGAGGATTAGCAAATTAAAGATGGTCGCCTAGTGGGCTTTACCACTGTTTTACGATGGCAATTTTTGGTGCCTTTCTCGAGGAGCGTCAGGTTAGTCCATCGTCCTTCGGGTTAGTAACTCTTTCTGGAAAATTTGAAAATATTACTCCAACACTGATGGCTGGTTCGAATTGTGAATTTCACATTTATGAATTTCCCACGTAGCAATTCTAAATTTGAAAACAGCACCATCAAAGGCTGAATACTAAGGCAAAAAGTGTTTGACGTACAGTACATGTAATTCCTATTTTGGTTGGTTGGTCCTCTAGAAATTTGAATTACACGTACTGTACATGCCGTAACAACTATTTGCTTCGTTTTACACTGATCTCTTCGCAAACAGATGAAAGTCAAACGTTAGTACAAGGTTAACTCGCGAATTCATTACACATACTGTACATTTAGTGTAAACCAACAGGATGAACTGATTGAAAATGTTTATTTTAGATTGCAACTGGCAATCCTCCAAGAGATCCAGTTCATACATACAGTACCTGTATATATGTACTGTAAATTCAGTTACATGTAGTACATTACATTGTGCAAATTAATTGTATTCTCGGTATTTTTTTTTAATTAATTGATATGAAGTATATTCACCAATATCAAGATAAACAATAAGTTTATTTCTTGGATAGGAATTCGAGACTAAGTAAACTTACATATACTTGTACTGTAAATAAAAATGGCAGTAAGCTGAGATAATTCATACGCAAACATTTATTTTAAGAAAGTGGTCAAAAATTTAACATATTTTTTTAATACAACAATTCAGGTAAAACTAATTTACTAATGTCTAATTAATAAAAATTGTATGCTCTAACAAAGACGGTATTATTCTTACAACACCATGCACATACTGTATCCCATATAAATGAAATTGTGTATACTTGTTAACAAAAAAAAAGGATCTTGGTGATTTTTAGTTATTGACACGAACAATAAAGTCAGAAGTAATGCCTATCACAAAACTTATTAAAGGTCACGCAATTTTGGTTTATCAAAGTAAAATTTCTGACTATTGCAAGTGCGTTTGAATGTGAAATGCACGATGAGCACAATCTCGTTGGCTCCTTTTTTCGTCCTACTCAATGTAATAAAATAAATGTATGCTCAAATCGAGATTCGAACCCACGACCGAAGAGCATTAATTACCACCCACGTAGGGTTGGTATCATTATGCAAAAAAGGCAAGAGTCGCAGCTGCCAGGGGACTACACGCGTGAGGTTTTGCAAATTATAATTCAATTTCAGGATGCGTGGCACATAATAAGCGCCACTCAGCAAAGTGTCAAATGTGTTAACTGACAATAAAGCAATAAACCATATGGCAAAAAAGCGAATTTGAATAGAAAGATATTGCAGGAAAAACAATTGGTAAGCATATAATAAAACCGTTTTCGAGACAATAGCAACATTCACGCGAAAGAGAACAAAATGCATAAATCATATCAAGGTTAAAAAGGCCTTGAACTAAACCATTTTTGCACAAACAGATGACTTTTTAAATCTGCATGCATAAACAATGGGACGAGGAAGAAATGCGATTTTTAAATGGAAAACTTGAGCACCGTGCTTGCCAACGACTAAGTAACCATGAATTAATGTCGAATTTCTATAAATAGTTTTAACGAAAATAACCAAAAACCAAGCAATTTTTTGTTGAAAACTATGGCAAGGTTCCATAGCTGAGGTAGTCTAGAACGTTGTTTATTAGTTTTCAAATTCAAGTTTTAAAAATGTACTCCATGTGCAATCGCAGAATTACTTAAATGCATGATGGATTGATTACCCATTCAAATTACAGTGATTTAACTATACATCAGTCATAACATGGCTACATTTACAGAGTGCGCCCTTGGGGGAATATGAAAAACTGACTAAACAAAATTACAATGATCATTCTTCTATAGTAAACATGTTTACGATTCACGGTTAATCATCATCCTCATATAAATGTGCAAATACGAGATGCATATGGAAAAGGCACTGTAGTTAGCTGCGAGGATTGCTGTATGATCAAAACAACTGTGTGATGAAAGATGGGTCAATTTCTGTTTTTAAAATTAGAACTAATAAGTCAATTACCCGAAAAATGTTTGCGAATGGAATAGAATATATATGTATACAGTATACTATACTGCTTCTAAATGTACGCAATTGAATTCTTATGCAGAAGATCTTCGCGAATATGAATTAAGAGTTGCAAGATTGACTGTTGCCATCAAAGTATTATACACTGTTTATCTAAATGTTGCTATCTTCTATGCAAAGTAATATTTAGATAAGATTGGATGCTTAAATCCGATTCTTTTTTTCTTTTCGTGATGGACTTATATTGTAGTGGTAAAAACAACCAGACAGACAAGCACCAAGACACGCAATCTTCAATAGCAAAAAAGAAAATTAATGTCTGAGAATGAGATTTTTACTTAAAAAAGATTCCATTAAAACTTGTAGTGTTATACAAGTAATGTACACCTGTAAAAAACTGAAGAGAGCATAGAACGATTTGCATTCCAAATTTGTTTCATCGTACTTTAAGGAACAAAAGTAAGTGATGAAATAACCTTAAGTTAACGTCTTCAGGGTATTGACATTTTATAGAGGCTTTTGGAAACCCTGTAAATCTCCATACCAGGAATAAAAACGATTAAAAATGTCTTCAATGGTTAACTAATAAATTAGTTTTGCTTTCCAGCATGCATACAGCAGGCTTAAGACTGGAATTGAACGTCTTTGCAATCACAAGAATCCTTATAGACTCACCAATAAATGGTAAGCCGCATACAGTATAGGGAAATGTATAAACATAAAAAAAAACTATATATACTGTAATACAATATAACTTTCTTACCAACGGCATTTAAATACATTATTTTCTAAGAAGGAAAGGCGTTCTGAATGCCCACATTTTCCAGAAACCAAGGTTAGCGAAACCTTGAAAACAACGTACAGTATAGTGTCAATAAGGTGAGCATTCCACAGACCTCGTAGGCCTGAAGTTATACGGTATGTTTGCCTATACTGATTGTTTTGCGGAGA
The DNA here is from genome assembly GCA_034698745.1 of Megaphyllum sjaelandicum. Lineage (NCBI taxonomy): Eukaryota > Metazoa > Arthropoda > Diplopoda > Julida > Julidae > Megaphyllum > Megaphyllum sjaelandicum. Next base: position 9,245 of record JAQGBX010005155.1, on the reverse strand, counting down.
CACGAATCTTGCAAAACAAAGTTTTCCCCTCATATCGGGGCCACTAACCTCTATCTTGTGGCTCTGCATTCAAACGCACAGTGTACATGCATATCACTAGACGCGGATATTTCGGAACTCAAGAATTATAATATAAATCTGCAGGAACATGGAGTTAACAACAACAAAATAAAAATTCTCATACTTTCATCCAATAGTGAAATACGAATGACAAAATAGACGAAGTAAGCATAATGCAGGCAACAGATTGAAAAGAATCGCAAACATTTGGACCGAAATATTGCGTGGGAAAAGACAACAAACAAAAGCCGAAGCATAAAACGAGGCTAAGTTAATTCGGAGACAATAAAATGAAGCACCAATTACTTTTACGATGAGCCAAATGGACCGTAGCCCCAAATAATAACTTCTGGATGTCTATTTTGCGCGCCACCGAGGATAATGATGCATGTATAGCTAATCATAATAATAATATACCGCTGGCAAGTCGGTCAATTACAGTCTTCTTCACGAGGACATCAATGTATCGCGATATTAGTCAAGTAAGACATACTGTATATTTTCAAAGAACTCAACAACATCGACATTAGTTATATTTTCGTGGACTGAGCCAATTGCGCCACTTATTTTTCCTTTGAAAACGTTGTGCACAAAATTTGGCGGCAATAAAAAATGTTATTTTCCTTCTACCCTAAAGGATATTCAATCTCTGTGAGAGAGTCGTGAACACAGATTTTGAGAGGAAAGCTGTTTTGATTGCACTACGCCTATATTTAAGCACAGTGTACTGTATACTGTGGTTTACGTTCAGTAGATGGCACGCATATTTCAGAATTTGCTAGTAAGAGATGGTCATATAGAAATGATGAAGAAGCATCTCTTTACATTAACAATTCAAAAAAACTGACCTGTTCCCCCGAGCAAACAAGACATTATCAGATGAAACAAGTTTAACGAAAGATGGATTTTTTCCAGGGTATCAAAACGATGAATAACTTTAAGAAGATAGGCCAAACCATATCAGTTCTGTGGTTGTTGTGAGCTTTTAAGCTTTTATGGGCTTTTTTGCGAGTGGAAAGGTTTTTTTTCTTCAGTATTATATAAAAAACCTACCTGTATGTTATGATATAACTTTTTGTGCAATCTGTATACATGGTACGTTACATGTTTTATATCAAGACTTACACAAGGACTCGTGTCTCACATGGCCATTGCGATATAAAAAGGTATACATGTACATGGTATACTGTATAGTTGTAACAGTGCGCGCATGTTGAAAAGGTTTCAAAAACCTCTAGTACCAAGGGAATGATGACGTTTTGAAACTTTATGATACATTTCATAAAGTCGCACGTTGCGCCCTTAAAAAAAAATACATTTTATCCCGAAAGATGTAATTCTAACAAAAACCGCTTGTACAGTATACTGTAAGAGCTCGTATTTTACCCGCGCCACCATACTTTTTTTTCATAATTTGGATTACGGTTGTAAAGTGCTCGTGTTACATTCAGGCAATAAAAGCGATAAATTGGCGTGAAGTGGCTGTTACACAAAGGTTTGTTTCCATTAAATAACACCTTTTCTAAAAGGACTCTGTAATAAATAGCGTGCTTAGCAAGGCTGCAATGTCTTCAATTATAGATTATGTGTTGCCTATTAACCGTACATAAGGCTTACGAGGGGTGAGGGTATAGGAGGTGTGATAATGTGTTATATATATATGGCACTAGGTGTCGACGCATCGATTTTTGGCCAGTTATTTATGAAAGCGAGTGGTGGGAAGTCTCCCAATAATTAACTGGCCCTCATCTATAAAACGAAATTAAAAAACACTTATCAACCGTAAAGCATGAACAGGTGGGACAAATCGATGACAAATTATGGGATGTAAAGCCCGTGCAGACGAAATTTGATCTGACAACTATGTACCCAAACTTTAACATTGTCAAGCATGTACATGTATCTGTTTTGTTTCTCAATTTGCTTCGCTTTGTCTCTAATTTAAAATTTGCAAAATTGTGTTTTTTATGGTTTCCCACAATTCTTCCAGGCGAATGCTATAAGTTTGTTCCTATTTTAAATCGGCCATGACCGTCATCCTATCCTATCCTCCTTCCAAAGTCCCAAATCACTAAACTGTGATGTTGGGGTCCCATCATGACCAGACTGCTTAGTCTGACTTCATTTGCATAATGATCCCTCCTGCCAAATGGTGCTAAATTCTGACTGCATGCAGGGTAAAGAATTGAATTGAGAAAAACTACGCTTGCCACAAAACTGACAGACTTTCTGAGAAACCCGAATTCGCGTTTACAAATCTAGTAATTTGTTTACAGCAGAAATCTGGAAAAACTCATTAAGGTTTTCAGGCCCTGCCCTTAACAGGGCTGCGCGACTAGTTTCACTTTAAGATCGTGTTACACGCGTAGGTGTTAAAATACACTTTTACTGGTTTCCAAAACTGACACACCTAGATATAAAGTGTAGTGTTGAACCGGTTCATCCCACACACCCATACACGTGTACTCACGCTCGTTTAAAGGTTTATGTTATACAGTAGGTCAAGAAAAAAAAATAATGGCGAAAGCCCACACGTTATTCAGGTTCGTGAATATTTTACCACTACGCCAACGTACGTCACGATACTACTTGGACATATAAGGAAAGCAGGAAACAAACTCATGAAAAACTGGTAGAAACGTAGCCTACTTTACTTTGGAAACTGTATAAATTTTACTTCAAAAATAACAAGAAATTGGGAGGATCTGACAGCAAAACCTCTAGCTAGCCGTGCGAAAGAACTATGTGCACAACTGCCTCCCACGTAAACCCTAAAGACATCTGAAAAAAGGTATAGATGATTCGCCCATCAGATTTAGATATTTTGGTACGTTTTTAAAAGCAACAAATACATACTGTAGGTATTTTGATTACAAAATTTGAAAATTGAGAAAAATCATGAAATGCCTAGCACAAATTATGACAAATATTTTCATTACGATGTTGTGGAGGGTTAAAAAACTTAAAAATCATCGAACAAACAAAAAAAGTCAATATCTATATCTCGCGGCACGCTATATACACTGCACATGTGCATGCATGTGTTGTATTTAGCCAGATGTTACTATACGTCACAGCATTCATACATGTACATGTATATATGAAGCTCACACCCATTACACGTTTAATGAAACGTTGAACACAAGTACATTCCCAAATTTATATCCATTTTTTGTCATTATTAAACTTTTTCATTTAGGTCTAAGCAATGTATAATGAAATTGCATTCCTGGAATTTCCACTCGTGTAGAAACAACGCGCTCCATGCACAAAAATGTTGGCTATTATAAGGTTATACAAAAACTATATTTCACGACAAAAAAAATTGTCGGTTCAAAAACCCAGAAATCTAACAAATCAAATGTAGCATCAATTAAAATTGTTAATTAGTCTGAACTGAAAACAAGTATCAGTATGTCACGTAGCAATTCGGATAGTACATGTATACTATAGGAAAATTTCCACAAATACAGTACGGCCATGGCAAATTTCAGGTCAGAAAAAACGTGTATGGTGTTAAAACCTAACGAATGTCCACCTAAACGGCTGAATAATTCAGTAGTTTATAAAAGCAAACACTCGTTTCAACGAAGTGACACTCCTAAATGTAATAAAAAATTCAAATGATACCAAATATACTAAAAAAACTTTCCGAATTATAAACCATGTAAAATTCTCGAGCGGACGAATTTTTCTATTCGGAGATTCGCCATTGACGATGAATCACGCACATGGTATAAGTTTACTTTCCATATATAAAATTCTTATACGTGACACCATAATTACACCTCTAATTAGACAATATTTTCCTTTCGCTGAATATTTTATTTAATTATTAGTATAAATATATCATTAGAACATTATTTCCTTACTCGAAAATCAACCATGTGATCTCTATATGCACTCTATATTTGATAATTCGTGCCATACTCCCGTCACGTAAAAAAGAAGTAAGCCAGAAGTTAAAAACATGACCACGTACATGTATACTGCATGTACATTGCTTTATCAATGAATTGTTCAATTATTAGTACTTGTGTGTTCGATTCTATCAACACTCAGTCATATGCACTACATCATAATCAGGTTTATTTTAACTGGCCACTCTCACAACCGTTAATTTAATCCATAGATTAAAGTTAGGTTAACACCTATTAAAATTGTACGTTTAATATCCGAAAGACAACGATGAAGACCGGTCACGAGTCTAATGGAAACAAGATTTCAGTGATGCCGAGAGACTTGCAGGGGAAATTTAATGAGATAATTGGCATATTTTAAATTATAATCCAGAAGGCCTAATTGGGTGGGAAACGAGCCAAATGCATAAGGTCAAGTTGGCAAATATATAGACTAAATTAAACGAGTACAGGTCGCGTAAGTTTTTATTTTTGCACAATTAATTAACTTAATGCTTAAAATGGCTTCCTGTTTGAGAGATTAACTGGATTATGATTAACTAAATGCAGCGAACACACTGCTGTTTTAAAAGCTCTACTTAATTACACGAGGAGTTAACGCGAATTAAAACGTAAATCATCACATTCTTCGGGAGCTTACTGGGAAGATTATACATCTGAAAACCACACTAAACACAGATTTGTTCATCGATTGGCAATCCAATGCTAATCATGTGCGAAAGCTGCTGGATTTCACTCTCAAAATGTGCTATCTCTTTTAGGCACACCATCCTCTTCGAATCAATTTTTAAACTGAACTAAATGCAGGGATAGCAAAAGGGTGATTGTGCGAATCACGAATCTCCAAGTTTAATTGGGCAATTTCCCTCAAATACTTGTACATGCATGTACTGTATACGTACATGTGTACTGTAGATTGCGACGATCTTACTGCATATTGGAACATATGCAGGCTGGAAAATTGCATCAACCATTTTAAAATAATTTTTCTCGATACAAATATATTGGGCAACATTAAATGAAATAAATAATACACGTATTATACATTGTAGTGGACTATTGTTCACGAATGAATATTTTAAGTACCGTATGTTTAGGCGCGACTTTCGGTTAGAATTTGCGTCACGAACAGCCATTTACGAAAAATACTGCGTACATGCACCAACGAGATAATAAAACAAATTAGTAACAGGTCTTATGACTTTTAATCGCAGTAAGACCGGAATTAATGTACAGTAATGCATTAGGTTTATAGGGAAACTCGTACAGCGTATACAAACTGGAGTGAAACGCTAGACTTACGATATTATACAATGGTGGACAGTAAGTTAAATTATTAATTATGTCCGCTCAGGAGCAGGAACCTCTTTTAATGCTAGCAGGCACGAACAAGTCCGGCTAAGTTTCCCATCTGCGAATAATTTATGGAGGCAATTAAGAAACGATGATACCTGTATCAAAATTCAAGCCCAAGTCCGTTAGCCTTTCGGACAATAGGCCTGCAGTAATGAACATTTAGAATGACACCGAAAAAATACCTCTTAACTTACTGGTGCATGTACATACATGTATATACATTTAAAAACAAATAGAAATAGCAATATGAAAATATATGAAAATGCACCTTGCGTCGTATTCGAGTATGACAAATACATGTGACGCGTATTTGCACGCAATTATACACGTACCTGATTTATAATATTTCGCGGAAAATCCACCATAAAATCCACGGAAATGTGTTTAATGCCGCATATTTTTTCTGTTATTTATTTTCTATTTATAGAAAACTACACGAAAAAAACTTTCACACTAAACATCGCAAAAATATTTTCGTTCATATCCTCAAGTTTACCATGCTTATGAAAACAAACTTTTAAACATTTCTTTCTATAATGTACAGGTGTAAAGAATTTCAAAAAGAAATACAACACGTTTACTGAATTGAACGATATATTCGCGAATTAGTGAACCTCCATATTTCGACCTGTCCAAAACTGCACTGTTTAAAGAATATTTAGAAAAATCGGCAACAAACCACGTACCAAATGAGGGAAGTTTCTCCTCTGATGGTGAAACGTGTTTAAGAATAATTTTACCTTAATACATGTATAAATTTCAATGGAATATACATTACCCCGAATTAAATCACGAAATGTCCGATTCATGCCAATGTGCAATGGCACCTGACCTATAAGAAATAGTGAAATATTTTTATATACTTGAAGATACAGGGTGTTCAATGTTTCTCCTCTGTTCAACTTTCTGTTGATGTACAGACTTGTAGTGATAAGTTGCTGTAGGATTGAACCTAATTAGATTATCGAAATCGGTAATTGTAACCAGCTTTAATCAAAACATAGCTGAAAGTTGCCAAAACGTTTCTTGAAATACCTAAGGATATGAATTACTGTCACGAAAATATGATGTTATGTTGCTTTTAAACGGGTAAACGAGTGAGACGTTCATTCATACCATGACAACATATTGTCATAACCGCATTTATACGAAATATTGTTCGCGTTAATGATTTTAACGAGTGGTATAATTGCATGTTTTTTTAGGAAGGGCAAGAGAAGACCCTTAAGGCCAATTGAAAGAAAATAGGCAACTATTACATCATTTTCGACACAAAAACAGATTTGCGAAAACAATTAAGCCAGTTTATCTGTCTTTACTATCAGATGATCCCCCTTCGCTCGTTTGCCATTGACCTTTACTTGGTTTGTTACGTATACGCGTATAAAAAATCTACGGTGTCAGTCATCAGTTCCTATAGTTTCTAAAAGTGGAATAGACATCTGTGTTATCTATCCATATATAGTTAATTAGTTCAAACAAATCGATTTTGCTATTGCTAGGAAACACTGTACTGTGTAAATGGTTACAGTTGACATACACCGTAATACCGTATATTTTAAGACTGGTCTAGTTTATGCGATGAAACCACCAAAATCTTGTTATCAGCAGTATATTACTCCAAAATTTTGTAGAAATAATCACATCGCTGAATGCTCCTGAACGTAGTATTTATTGAACATTTTTTCACAATTAAGCAACTTTTTTAAAACATCGAAATGGCTATTTTTCAAAGAGAATTTTTCCTGGAGTAAAAAGTTTGCGAATTCAGATCAACGTTTTTAATTGTTTAGAAATATTTAAACGCTCTTCAACATGAAAAGCTTTGTACCCCAAATGAACGTCCAGCTTAATTCGATGTAAGATTGCGATGAATAAAGATATCACGCGCATGCTCCAAATGTTGGAGGGATGATGTGTTTGGGGAATGACGCACACTACTGTACGGAGACCTTTTTGGATAGCCCCTGGTACATTACACCGTTTTAACTTTGCCTTTTACAATATAATCGTACCTGACATAAATTGCGAAAGCAGAAGGCAACTGCAACCTTGTAATAATCCACCAGACAATTAACCTTTCCATGTTAAACAATTAAGTGTCACTTAGAAACTGAGATAATGAAACGAAATTCCTTCCTACGAATTAAATTATAGAAATTATGGGAAGCTGATGCAAATGTGTTTAGTGACACTATAAAATGCAACCTCTGCAACAAAGATATCGCCTCTGGGACACGTTTTGTATACGAAGCTACTTTCAGGGATTTCGTGGCGAAGAAAAATCGCCGAAAATTTGCGCAACATCAAGAACGAGTAACAACTATACACGTTGAAAAATGCAAGAATGAAATTATACGGCGAGGATAATTAATTGAAATTAACAGAAGGCCAACGATCGACATCCGAGTGCACAAATGTAGTGTAAACGGAGGCGAGGGGAAAAAAATTAAAAATGACGATCATACTTTTATGCGGATGAATCCTTAACAAACTTCGCATTTCGTGAAGAGGGCAGAAAACTATAATTGCCTTTCAGAAATTATGAACCATTAAAGTTATAATTGCCAATTAAGATTTTCATTGCCAGATAAGTCCCGAGACAAACATTAAATGGTAAATGCTCGTGGGCCTGAGCATAAATTACCAATATATCCTGTATACGGGTATGATTTTTATAATTTTCACATAGCTTTCGCCCGTGATACGTTGAAGCGATACAGCTGCAGCGCCATCTATAGTCATCGGATTCAAAAGTAGGGCGAAAATGCTATAATGCTCCTTTTCAATTACTGCAACTAAATAATTGATTATTAATATTTTCATTTAACTTACATTTCTAATTATTTTCATTATTTAATACTATATGAAGATGCCAGTCGCCTTGCGTGAAATGTAAGTACTGTACGTATTCCATAACGAGTAAATAGATTTCTACGAGAATAGAGAAAAAGGAATAAAAATATTTTCTTGCCTGCATTTCTCAAAATATTTATTCGAAGTGGGACAGCTTCATCGCCACAGGGTAGACACAACAAGTAAAATGATTTGCAATGAAAAATGCAAAAAAAAAAATTGTGTATAGATAAATTGAAAATGAAAATGTGCTTCCGGGCAAGGTACGCTATGTTCTGGTAGGGCATACTTTGCGCAAATTTACCATTTCAAGTCTGCGTAAATGTGCAGAAAAAGCGTGCGAAACCATAGGATAAGATTATAACAAAGCTCAAGGACTTCGGGGAACCAATTCGAGATGGAGGCGTGTAGACGATGGAGAGAATCACAATAAGCAGTGATTCAGATTCAGGAAAGATTTAAATTTCCCCTCGAAAAAGTAATCCATCATGTGCCAGTGGACAAACACGGACAATCTTGCCAATACCAATGATTATGGAGGATTATGGACCAATTTTTCAAAATCCAACCTCCAGGGTCAATATGTCGCCAAAATGTTGCTTCGTAATGGCATCTGCGTTGGCAATATGCTTCAAAAACATCTTGACCTCAAAACGCAACGTGTAGGAATTTCACGCGACGAATGAGGTGGCAAGAATAGTCACATACCCCACTGAGCACACGACAAATGTCTATAGCCATTATTTAAAAAAACAATAATGGCACTAATTAATCGGAATAATTTGAATATAAAAGTCACGCACTTCAGAACTGGAGGTATAGTTATCCCTTCTTAACGCGTATGAAATCCAAGAGACAATCATTTATTTGGGTGCGAACACAAAGATTGCTTACTCTCGACGTACGTGGTTCTTTCAGCTTCTTTCGTGCTTGTTTTCAGCTTCTTGTTTCCAGAATTGGGGCGCACAATGAATGGTGATATCAGCGTGATGGTCAGTGTGCTCGGTGGCGCCACTGCATGCGTTATGCTAGGTGAAACATTCCGCGTAAAAC
>JAQGBX010005154.1:0-14137 GCA_034698745.1 Megaphyllum sjaelandicum | reverse complement strand
TAATGACGAATTATTAGAGTTGGAAATAATCCACTTTCGCTTATTTAGAAAAGTCACGAAACTCGAGTAAAAATGTATACCTCTGACGAGAACCTACTTCGTAAAAAAAACTTACAAAACAAGGGGCATTCTGGGTAATTTGGCCTAATTGACGTTTCGTGCGATGGGAAAAATTAGGCCCATTTATTAAAAGTCCGTTCGCGTGATAAACAATGCTGGGGAAAAAAAAATTTTGCTTAAAAGGAAAGAATATATACTTCGAGAAAAAAAAAATTAAAAACTTTAAAATCATTATTTTCGAATGTTTTTTTAAATTGGAACTGTATGGGACAGAAAACGCAAATTTCGAAACGATTAATGAAATGGAACGTGATTTTGGAATGTTTGTGACAAATTTTGAAACTTAACACACTGCATCGATAAACTGCAATCGTTTTACTGCTCCTTCCATTTACGAATGTTAATTTGCGCCCCGGCTATACTAAAATTGTACATCTAAATACATCTATATATATAAAAAAGAGCTGTATGTATGTATGTATGTATATGAGCCATTAAAATAGGACGTCCTCGTGTAGGGGGTAGTAGGAGGGGGGGTTGGTTGAGGCAAATTTTGAGGACGTCCATTTTGAATGGCCCCTAACTGATAATAATAATAATAATAATAAATGCTTTATTCCAGTTTAGGAAAGGGCATAGAAGGGATGCATAGACATCACTTCCATCTACCCCAGAATGCAATCACAATACAGGCAGAAAACATAGAAATTATATATACATCGAGTGTGTACAATAGGAGAGAACTCAGAGAATTTGGGTTGCGAAATGTGCGAGATTTACTGCTCTCAGTTTGGTGTTAAACCTGGAAAAAACCTGCATGCATGCCTGGTTCCGGACCACGGTTATACGGAGCCCCGTAGCGGAATATTTTTTGTTTTGTACGTGATGATGCAAAACGCATACAAAACGAAAAAACAAAAAGAATCTTCCGCTACGGGGCTCCGTATGTTTTGTGGTTCGTTCATTAGGCCTACTTCGTCGCTTTCACTCGATCGCTTCGTTCTATCGGTAAGAACAGCCCGGGCATAGCCGGGCCTTCCAGCTAGTTAGATATGTTTTACGAACTCAATTTCCTCATATACAGTGTGCATTCTTTGCAACTGTTTTCTTCCGAAAAACGGGGAATTTTTTTAAAAAAGGGCTTGATTTTGGACACTGCAATCAATTTGGTATACGTATAACCAATACATGTATATACCTCGACAACCAAAATTAACACCACTTGACTCAAAAAGGATTGAATACCTGGCGTTTCAAACTAATAAAGGTTAGGGTAGTTTCCATTTTAACGCCATTCCCATTTAGGAACTTTCCATTTTACGAACTTTGTTAGAGTCCCTATACAGGTTCTAGAAAACACGAGTCGAATACTATTTTGGAATCTTTTTTTGTTTGAAAATGCAACAATTTAAAACTAACGATTCTAATACAGGGTGGTCACACAATTTTCATTTCCAATTTTCCTGACTAAGATCCAAAATTCCCTGACCAAAACTTACTCGTTAATGCATATCAATTTTTTTTGTCAAAATCTATAAAATAGAAAACGGGCCATTTTGTTTTTGAGGCTAGCCAATCCTGTTGGCGTTTGTTTGTTTGTTTGAGCTTGGCAAGTCCGTACGATTGGCCGTTCGTGACACACACCCCATGAGCGCGAACTCCGTGGGGAATTAACAAGGCCATAAATCTTCTCTAATTTGCCCCGGGCCATAAAACTGTCAAACAGGTTTCCCGCCCCCCATCCGGGGTGCATCCAGGTCATTTAGCGTCATCTTTTGGAGCCAAAGGACAGCTAAATCTAACTCTTGATCGCATTAAAGGGGTTAGAAAATCATAACACAATTTTTACCCGCGCAAGGCCGGGTTTTACCGCTAGTTGTAAAAATCAATGAACGGAAACATGGATATTCATTAATTTGTATTGAACGTTTTTATTGTTCGTAAACTCGTGATTGAGTCAGAATAATATATTAGTTATTTGAGTAATCCGAAGTTTTTTTTTTGACCAAGAGAAGGCGCTGTATAGTCATAGACTAAAGTCTGTATCAATAAGATTGAAAATCAGTTACAGGTCACTTAAAATTTTCGAAGTTTCTTCGAAATGCAATTGACTACGGCTATAACTTGTGTGTTCTTTTATCAATTATAGGTATTTTACATTCAGTTTAAATTAAGAAAATTCAATTTTAGCCCATGGAACAAATTATGATTACAACATCTCGGAATTGACACAGAAGCACGACAAGAAAATTAAACTTAGTGCTGAAAAACATCGTTATTATTATCGTAATTTTAATGTTTCTACCTATAGTTTGTTCAGAGCCGTGCTTAGGGGTGTGCGAAGTGTGCGTCCGCACAGGGCCACCACGAGGAAGGGCCACCATTATTTCCACAAAAAAAACAGGCTAAAAAGGGCCCACAAATTTTTACTTCGCACATGGCCACCAAACCCCTAAGCACGGCCCTGAACGAAATAACGTTATGAGACAAACTTAACATTGTCTCCGAGACAAAATATATTCCGAGAATTATTATCTACACTGTACAATGTGAATTACAAGCTCACGGTGGCCCGTCGTGATACGTCTCATCTTCATAAGCATTACCAGTACATTTCCCATATTCTCCAAAAAATATTCAGATACACTATCTTAATGATGTAAAACTTATCAATTTAACCCTGTAGCAATCCTTCAGCATTCAAAAAATTGCTTGCCTTTTTTATCTGTGATAGGGCTGTGTCATAATTATTCGCTTGATAGCATTTATCAGTAAATGTTTATGAACTAAGTCATTTTGATTGATTGTCTGGCTTGTAATAAAACCTATTAGTGCATTGTACATCGAATTTCAACTACTCTTGATATGAAGAAAATGTCGTGTCAATTTTGTTTCGGCTTACTATCCGTTCGGTTTTTTAGATACTGTAATAAAATAGTTTTCGAAGATTAACAGGGTTTCTCAGACAGACGATATACGAATAGCACTTTTGGAAGTCGTGAAGTCACGTGTGCGATTTTTAAGAACCAATCGGCGTGTCGATTTTTCTCACGTGATGTCACGGCTGCCAAAAGTATTATTAGTAAGGCGTCTGTCTGATACCCCTATGATTTGTTTTAGATGTTATCGATCTATAAAAATGGGCATTAAGCAAATATTATTGGCTAATCGTCTCACTCAAGGAAACACTTGATGATAATGCAAATGATGTGATAAATTACATTAAATATCGAGTTATCTTTTAAGTTTTACAAACTGCATGCACATTGTTAAGTTTGTTTTCACAAACAACTGGTAGCCAATTAGCATCTTTAGTCGTTGAATTCTGAATTTCTGAACACCATGTACGTCACTCAAAAAATACGCCAGGATGGCTTTGTTATAAAGCGTATGACGTCATCTCCGGAAGTCCCATGCCATGACACGTGATTATGTGCACGCGCGCGAGAATTGGAACGTGATAACATCCGGCACTGATTAAACTCCGCCAGGGCTGACGCAGTGCGTGGAAGCTGATGCGATATTACTTGTAATGCAATATCAAAATGTCAATATTTGTTGTTCCATTTCCCATCATTTTTATTTGACATTTTCCAATTGGGGACTTATCAGTCATCCCCTTGTTCTGCGCGCCCCCTAGAATGGAAAGCGTTCATTGGACATTAGTCTTGCTCCGAGCTCGAAGAATCTGGGTGCTGCTGGACGCCATTTTGGTTCCGTGATCTTTTTGGACATCTCCAACGATCAATAGCAGAACCCGTAAAGATGGAGTGAGTACAGAATCGATACTGTATGTTTGTAATGTCGTATTAGACCTTTTGATACTTTCAGGGCAATAAAATCATGCGTGACATGCTGAGATGGTAGCAACGTCACATATGACTTCATTTCAGGAAGAACGGGGTGTCTTTGGTGATGATATTTTGATGGCATTGACATGGCCATGGAGCAAAAACTAGCATTGGTCAGAACTTGGTCAGGAAAGATATTTCTGTTTCAAAGAATGCAAATTGATGTCAAATTTATCTTTCTGAAAAGTGAAATACATGTATTACTTTCTTCATGCATCACAACTGTTGATGAAGAAATAAATTGTCCTGGACGTTCCTCTTATCGAAACAAAATAACATACCGGTATATGTGAATAATTCAGGACGGTAACGTGAATTGAAACGATTTTTGAAATAGTTTATTATATTTTATTTTCGGAAACAGCATCAATGAGAGGAAAGACATGCCGATATTTTACTTGGAAAAAAATTAACGTAAATGGTGTCGATGTTCAATCGTTAAAATAAATATTTTATAGGACGTTTCTCAGTTGTTAGTTGTTGGTTTGTTTCCATTTCTTGGTCATCTTGATATTTCTAGATGATGACAGTCGAAATGCGTTAGCATTTCATGTTTTGTACCACAGGCTCCACAGCGCCATCTTACAAGTGAAATCTAGTGAATCTTAAATGAACCTTGAGTTAAAACTGTGTTGTCCTGTGTTCAAAAGTGGGGCTGTTTTCGTCTGTCATGCGTTGTTTTTTTATTTTCCTTCAAAGTAGTGAAGAAATCTTTATGGTTCTGGTCATCGTCATCCCAATTCTGATCCTTCTGGGCGCCATTTTCCTCTGCTGCTGGTGCTGCCATTGCTGCTGTTGCGCCAAACCCCCTCAACAAGTACTTGTCTATCCAGCCAATCCCAACAGTGAGTTTTCTCCTCCTCCAATGCAATTTCCTTGAGGTGTCCAGGGCTATTTTTTCGTATAGATGGCGTTCCAGTGGGCCTACTTTTCAACCTATGTCGTATTTCCAGGTTCGATGATCAACACGACCATGATGAACCCATATAACCAGGCTAACCCCTACAATCAGGGATACTCCCCGCTGGCCACGGGATTCTCGCCTCCTCCCAACCAGGGTTACATGGGGCAGAATTACGTCCCCCAACAGCACCAACCGTACTCACAAACCTCTGGTCAGTTCGCGCAACAAGGCTATTCGAGAGGTTATCAAGGCACTCCTGAAAACCACGTACTGCTCTCTGAATGTCCAACAAAAGGTAGGTACAGGCCAATGGTCAGCAGGAGGGTGCATCCTACGCTGTTGTGTAACTAGGAGAAATCTAACATTGGTCTCTTCGATGCAACTGAACCGTATGAACGGCACTTTGTTGACATGTCAAAAACATGATATTTACGACACACGCATATCGCACCCCTCCCCCGCTTCAGAAACGACACAACTCCCATATTGTCAATTTCCGGTTAAATACGATATTAAGTCAAGCGAAATGAGCATTATATTCAGTGAAGGAGACATACATGTATCTGAGGTTATCATAGTTTCGGTTAAGCTTGCTTTATCTCAAAATGAAATATTTTAGAGTTGTGTCATTTCTGTAGCGTGGGTGTATATAATATGTTTAGCATTTGTTAGAAATTTCTGCAAATGTAAATACTATATATGCAAGTTTCACATTCCGTGCATCGAGAATTTGCACGTGTTTGCCTACAATTAACTGAAGTTTTACACTGTATGTCGATTATAACAACGTTTTTCATTTCATTGAAAGACTGCAACTGCATTAATTTTTTCAAAAACTGAACAATTTAATACCACAAAAGACTAAAATTAAATATTTATGTTAATGCTTAGATTTTAAACACGAGTTTATTTTCTGGTTGAGGAACTCTTTAAATGTGGACAATACGGAGTTTGAGCTAAAAATGTTTTAATGAATGGATTTTAATCCAGGCTATCAAAACGATCAAGTGGATTCCGTGCCTCATAGCTACCAAATAGCCTTCACCTCCTTGACCAACGGTCAGTCGAAATCCGAGGGCTATCCGGACGAACGGACAGCGTTGCCTCATGAATATGGAAAACGTAAATTTGGCGTTCATTTTTGACTTCAAAACTGGGCCAGTTGGCAACGAGATTTAAAAGTTTTGAATTTTATTTGCAGCTCCGCCTTACAGCTCCACTGTACTCCAATAGGTCAAGTTGGGCCAATTTTAGGACAGAAATGTAAATCGATCGATGTTATACTCTAAACAGTTATTTTTGTAATGCTACGTCTCGGTTGCACACGTATATATAGACCTACTTTAAGTATTCTATACATGTACTATATATATAATACAGTGTATCGGTTTCTATGAATGTACACGTTGTTACTATAATGTGATGTAACTTTCTGGCTAACAAGATCTTAATCTGCGATTAGCGTCGTATGCTTTAGTCGGGCAGCTTTACATAAATTTATTTTGTCGAGCGTTCAATACATCCAGACAATATACGCTCTTTTATCAGTTTTTTCCTCATGGATTACCATTTTATAAATCTGTAATTAAATTATTTTGGAGATTGTAGAAATTATCACCCAACCAATGGTGTTTACTAATAAAACACAAACTGTTTTTTTTTTCTTCTTTTATAAACTAACAAACTTGATTTATGCAATTGGTAATTACTGGTAACTCCAGTTTACATGTAGGCCCTAATAGCATCCATAACGTTCATAAAAATTTAGACGAAAATCCAATTTCTAACGAGTCTTTGAAAAAATATTGAAACATTTTTGAAAATTCCGAAATAATGTCAGTGTGCTGGAAATTAGCTTACAATTTCGGTTTTAATTCTATTTCAAAATCAGTTGGTGAAACTTTCATTTCCAGCCATTCTTTGAAAATTTAATGAAACTTGTCATTTGTAGTATTGCGTGGTCGAGTTGATGGACAGTACTCATAAGCCTAGCAAATCGCACTTTGGCAGTCGTGAAGTGCAAAAGAAATGCCATCATTGGCTAAAAAAAACAACAGCGATAACCGCGTGAATAGGTTTTTTTGCACACGTGATACACGTGTGCCGATAAACTGTGTTAAACGACTGCCAAAGTGCCATTCGCAAAACTTCGGTCTGAGTACCTCTCTTCATTCTTAACATTTATTTGACGATGCGAGAATCTTCGTACGCTTAGTTTCCTAAATAAGCCGCCGGAGGGAGGGTCGATCTGCTCCACATGCAAATTCACTTCCAGGAAGTTAACACGTGTTGAGGCCCCGTCTGAGGTTAGGGGATTTTCCCGTTTTCAGGTTGCTGCAACTTGTTGGCGTCCTTTTCTCTCGCGTGTGTTCCGTTGTCGAAGTTTTATTTCGTTTGCTGTTTGACGTTGAAAACCGCTGATTTGATAAGGTAATTGATTATTGGTAACACACAAAAATGTAAACACTGAGCACTTATAAGCGTCTTAATTGACGTTATGTTTGATTATAGTTACGTGATGTTCAATCAATCTTTTTTGATGCGTGACGTACGTGACTCAGACTTCGTTTTGATAGTGGTTTTACTCAGTACATGTAACTAATTTAGCGCGCTTGATGGTTGATACTTCAGTCGCGAGTTTACTTATCATTAGGGGTACTCAAACTACACGCAGTTTGTAATATTTGTAGTAAAAACAGTACGGAAAGTTGGCCAGGCTTTGGCCAAGCCTGGGGGCTCGAGTCATTGATGTACTGTACAGTACCCTCAACCAGTTCACGCCTTAGTTTGAAATTTACATACATATACATGTATAGGGATACAGTGTATATAGAAATTAGAATGAAATGCGAAAAAAATGCGCTACTGACAATTTAACACTGCTTGCGGCAATTGTCAATTTTCTTGGACCGCATTTTCTTGCACCATGAAGGTGCAAGAAAATTAACATTCATAATAAATTTCATGATTAAGAAATGAATTTAAAATGGCATATCTCGGCCAGCTCCATTGGAAGGACAGCCTAAGGAGGAATTCGTTTTTCAAAACTTTCAAGCATAAATTTCCCTAAAGTTCAAATTAACCCATTTTCGGATTTTGTTTTTGCGTTTGACTTACATGTACAGTATATCGAGCTTTGTTTATCGGAGACTTCACATGCCAACTTCCTCCAAGATACCATGCATATCTTATCTAGCACGGCTTCCTTTACGTATACCTACGTGTATTTATTCGTATAGAAACTTAAATATCAAACGTGTCTCTTCATTGTGTTGTGCTAGTTGTGGTCAGACTGTTCATTAGCACATTACTAACTTAATATACAGTATATGCATGTACTGTACGTGCATAAAGTTAGCAATTTACGAGCGTTTCGACCTTGAGTATTGATAGTTTCGAAAAGGATACATGTATATAATCGAATTTTGTTTTGTAAATAAACCCCTGTGCTAGGCGACAGAATGCCCGCAGCTCAAATTTGGAAACTGAACCTTTGATTACCTATATAAGTTAATCGATTGTTTAAGTTTTGAATGCGTGCCACGCATATACAGTCTGTGTCCAAAATGGTCGCTTTTAGCATACAGAATACAAGTAGGTTCACTCCGTGTCGGCGCCTTTGAAAACACTGGCTTTGCGCTCGCTCATTATAATTGCCATAAACATGTAAGCCAATGATACATTATAATGGTGTTACCCTGCTCAGCTTTGGCTGTTTGGTTTCACCGGTAATATTGGCGTGGCTTCATCGTATATTGTTGATATACTCTATAATCCAGTTGGCACTGCGAACGCAAAATCACAGGGTAAAGTCAGGGGACTTGAAAATGTCTAGAGAAGTCAGGGAAGAATGGCATTTTTTGAAAAAGTCAAGGAAATTCAACGTAGTCTACTAGTCTTGCTGTTGCTTTCCAAAATTAATGCTTCTACATGGTTAGTTCATGGTTAGCCCATTTTCCGAGTAGAAATTTGCAAAGATTTCCACGTTTTTCGAGTAGAAATTTGCAAAATCTCCAACGTTTTCCTAGGACAAAATGGAGAAATTCCCCTAGGTTTTCCGAGGATAAGTTTGAAAAATCTTCCACGTTTTCCTAGGACAAAATGGAGAAATTCCCTAGGTTTTCCGAAGATAAGTTTGAAAAATCTTCCACGTTTTCCGAGTGAAAATTTGCAAAATCTGTGATGTGTGAAGTATGGAATTCAGACTTCACCGAGTTTGGACACAGCCGCGGTATATAGTGGTTTGTCATATTTTTTGGTTCTATAGATAACGATTCTATAATTTCTATCTAAGGAATGAGAATTTTTTATTTTAAGTTACACATGCGTTAGTTTTAAATTATTGATTGGTTATACAGTACATGTACTCCTTTCCAATTGAGGGCTCCAGAACGAGCTAGTCAGAAACTAAGTGCGTGCTGTGTGTTTTCTATACTGAATTTGACATTGGCAATAAAGCTTTGTGTACAGTATAGTGGCTACCTGACCACTAGATCAGATCTGATAAAAAATAGATAAGCTGTCCTATAAATTTTAATAAAACTAATTTGGCACATGTTAAAGTTGAAAACCTTCTTTCGTTGTCAGTTTAGGGCATACTGCAAACTCACGATTTAATATACCGTAATGTTCCACGTGTCAGTAAACTAACATTAAGCTATAGAAGAAGTATTACATTATCCAGGCTCCAACACGTGACGTTAGATTGTATAATGTTTTTTTATATTATTAATCCATGTTAAATATGTGAAATAATGCATCATCGAAATTTAAAACTATTCTATTTTTCGGTATTCAAATAATTTTTTGAAATAAAGATACCTTTGGTAAAATGGATAATGCTGGTTTTATCAAATTTAAAGAAATGTAAATAAAAATATTCGGCATAACGTTATCAGAGTATCAATACTTAGAAATACGAAGGTATTTATACATTATTTTACAAATATAGACTTATCGGTCATCACTGTCCTTGACAGCTGGGGCGGCCTCTGCTACTCGATCGTGAATTCGGGATTCTTCTGCACCATTCCGACTTATGATTCTGGACCTTGCCTCGGGCACAGGCAGCTATTGTGTTTCAATCTTTCTACGTCACTACTAAAATTTAGGCGCAAAAAATGTCGTACGAGGAAACGTAAGTATTTGCTGTTGCTTTTGTGCCTAGTCTGTAGTGCCTCATTCTTGACGGAAAAAATGAAGCTAGGCAGGCTTAGAGCGACACTTGCTAAATTTTTTCTTATTTTTGCAGAATATCTGATGCCGAAGGACCGGCAGCATGGTTTCTTGCAGTGGTCATCGGCGTACCTATAGTGATCTTCATTCTTCTTATCTGTCTTTGTTGCTGGTGCTGCCACTGTTGTTGCTGTGCCAGAAACACCCAACAAGTTGTAGTCCTTCCTCCATCTGGACCCACCAGTATGTCCATTGCTTCTGGAAATCATATTAGTGTGTCCAATCTCATGTGATCCTGGTCCTTCCCAAAATGCAACCTGGGTTTTTTTTTCCATTTTTGGAGAGCAAGTCAGTGGTCGGCTCATGCAGCCATGTCCGTTATTTATTTTTAGGTACTATTGTCAACACAACCATGATGACTCCTTACAGTCCGGCGTATGCTCCGCTGCCGGCTGATCCAGGATATGTCAATCATCTTTACACCGCCCAACAGAACCATCAACTTCCAATGGCCACTAGTCAGTATGCACGACAAGGAGCTATTGATGACCAAATGCTGCTCATGGATCGTCCTCCACAAGGTCGGTTACCTCATTTCCAGAATTGATACTGCCACCTGGCTAAATTTCAGGAATCATTGTGGACTGTATGTCAGTGTGTTAATCACAAAATTGAATGCTTAAATTAGCCAATGTAGGGAGTAAGTCAGATTCATGGTTTTAAAAGTACACAAACATAATTGGTCAAGGGTTATAAGAAAATATGCTGCATGTTACTTAGTGCTCCAGTGAAGGACATGCATCATGATATATTGGCCACATCTCTATGATGCTGCAAACTGCTGTAGTAACAAACTTTTTTTTAACAATATGCATACATACTGTACATGTACTGTATGTGCATGATGCAATGTTCAATATCAACCTTGCATCGTTCACTGGTGAAAAAATTAACCCAGGGCAAATGCCGGGATAGTTCCATATTAAATCGGCCATGACCATCTTCCAATCCCATCCTGAGCTCCGAGGGAAATAGTATTGAGGTATTGAAGAGTTATTGAGGCATTGAAGTTGTATTTAGGTATTGAAGTAGGAGTGGGGAATTACTTCCATCCCCCCCTTTCAGTTGGTAGCGCCCCCTAACGGGGGGGAGGGTCCATCTCAAAGGACTAAGCTAAAGTAATCGTGTAATCATGTTGACATATGAAA
This sequence comes from Megaphyllum sjaelandicum, assembly GCA_034698745.1. Taxonomy (NCBI): domain Eukaryota; kingdom Metazoa; phylum Arthropoda; class Diplopoda; order Julida; family Julidae; genus Megaphyllum; species Megaphyllum sjaelandicum. The sequence continues at coordinate 2,939 of JAQGBX010005154.1, read as the reverse complement.
GGATGTCAGCAAAATTTCTTGGAAAGTTGCACTATACCCTTCTTCCAAAGATCTTTTTTCATTGGACCTAAGGTTTGTTGATCCCATGGCTATATTGTGCCAATGCACACTATATAATGTACCTCTCAGCAGTTGGCACGTACAGTGCCAAAATTGAGTTACATAAATCATGATGACCGCAACCAGAACCGTCATCATAGAATACTTGTACTGCTAGAATATCTTTGGTGCTTTGTCAAACTGAGTTGTTGGCAACGTGCAATGACAGCATTATTTTTCTGGTGTGTATCTAACCTAAAATTGCCAAAATTTGTGTACAATTTTTTTTCCTGTATTGTATACTTCAGGACGCCAAAGCCAGTCGGTGGATCCCATCCCTGGTGGTCACCTAGGGTTCGAAAGTTATCCGGAGGATCCGACTCGGAACCAGATAAAACGTAAATTAACTAAGTATAATCTTGCAATGTGTTTTACGTAGGTCAAAAAATGCGTTAATTTGAGAGAAACAAATATTGTCTATTGCAGCGCCACCTTACAGCCCCCAACAATAAGTGAAGCTTGGAAGTTAAAAATGAAGCGCAAAAATGCCTTACTTTTTGTTTCTGACGTGTTTATTACCCACCCAAACTGTCTAGTATTTCTTATTTTGTATTACCGATCCTGATTAAAAAAGGACAATTCTGTAACTTAGAAGGTAAATGGAATATTGAGGTGAATTATAATTTACAAATAATTAAATTTAAGGCATTGCAGAAAGCCTCCCGTCTTCCCAGCTATCCTGGGTGGAAAGCTCTTTTTTGAAGACGTTCTTTCATTTTAATAATATAATTTTTTGTTATTGTTTTATTTTAATGGCCTGCTGTGGTAATAATGCAGAGCCTATAATGATACAAACTGGGATTAAATATTGGAAAATTTAATTGACTCCATCAAAATAATAAATTCCCCTTAACAATTGTTTTTGGTTTTCTGGATTATGATTGGTTAACTTATGTGATTAAAGTGTACTTATCGTTCAAAAATAACTTAAAATCATAACGACAGGGGAAAGGTAATCTCAAAATACTGCAGAAACGGTATTATCTTACTTTTTTTTTACTTTATCCCATATGTAGTTTGAAGAAATTAACCCAGTGCTGTAACACTTGAGTTTATAATTAAATAAATATGTTAAAAAGTTATGCATTGCCAGAAATGATAATTTTTAAGTTTGAATCCCTTTTTTGAAGATGATACTTTTCATTGCTTCTGGTCTTACAATTTTCTTACCACCTATTGCTCTTTGAAGTATTTAAATAAGACCGATTTCATCGATTATAATTTTGTTTAATCATGATAGATTATTTACTAGTACATGTTAACTCGTAGTTCGTTTAACAATTAGGATATTTGTCATCTTAATATGACCTTGAGGTTATGCAGTCGTTTGTTTCATCGTGAGTTTAGTTTTAAACTCATTTGCTTGCCATCTGGTGTTTAATAGAGATGGATTGAATGTTCATCTACACTCGATTACCGGTACCTTTCTCCAGCTTAAGGCTTTCTGCGATATTTTATTGATCAGGTAAGCTATTTAAAAATTCTAATAAAATATTGTATTTTTTTTGAGTTTGCATAATCCAAAAACTTTGCATTTTTCACTTTTGACAGTGAGCTGAACAAGCGTTTCAATGTACAGTTGAACCCTGATAAGTGGAAATCGACGGTGCATCGAAATTTGTTCCACTTATCGGGTTTTTGCGTGATGCGCTCAAATTAAATCAGTTTCTGCCCAGATTAGTCAAATACAGTGAAGCTTAATCTATTAAAAGAGCATTTATTGATAAAAAATATATAAACAAAGCTTTATAATGAATTCATGTACATACAGTGTACTTAAAAGCGGAAATTGTCCCTATCCTGCAGCGAAAATAACGTTGTTTTAACTTTTATTTCATTATTATGCAGCACTGATTTTTTTATGATAATTATGTTGCCCTAAAGGAGTTGTAAAATTGTTTCAAATTTAACGTTTGCTGAACATATGATACAGTGATATATTAAATACAGATTTCCCTGAATTCCTGAATTAGATTCTTTAAATGTGCATGTCATGGACGTGTTTTTTTCTTGAAAATTGAAGTGTTTTAAAAGCACAATTAAAGCAGTGCTTTGATAATTTGGGTTAGACAGAAGCTTTGTAAGGTCAGGGGTGCAAAGCCGAAATAGAATGCAATAATTGGTTTAAAATAAAGTAGTGTTTTGAATTTACACACGTGACTTTACGAAGTGCCATTCGTAAAGTATCTGCCTGAGTGTCCTATATCAAAAAACAATGGCCTTCATTAGTTAATGTGGCGTTTTTGAAATGAGTCGATTTTTGTTGACTGTAAAAGCACATACAGTACATGTATATTTGTGCAGCTGGGGTACGATATATGAATTATTTAATGGAAAATGTTTGCACTTGATGAAAAACTAGTCTTTAGAAATATGCAAGCCGCCGAAACCAAGGGCGTACGATATCTGCAGATTTACACATCATGTGTGCAAAAAATGGAGTCATTTTAGAGCGTGACGATTGAAAGACCTGGAATGTAGTATAGTCTGACATTTTGTAGTCCTTTAGATAAAATGAAGATTTAATTACTACGAGTAATTCTGTTAACCTGCCTCTCAACGGTTAAGTAATTCGTGATGTCACCTCATGCATAGTCACATTTACATTAATCATGCAAACAAATTTGATAAAAGCCTGTCCATAAAAGTGCATGTAAGTTGTAATGGAATGTCGTTTTCTAAATGTAGTCTTGAATCTGGGACATTAGCTTTCGAGGCGTTTCTTAGGACTGCTTGATTTCCATCTTAAGGGGGTCTCCTATGGCACCGAATTCCACCTACCCACCCCCAATTTGGTCGTTCCGAAAATCGACTTACATACCTGTTTTTTTTTAAATGGA
>JAQGBX010005153.1:0-14138 GCA_034698745.1 Megaphyllum sjaelandicum | reverse complement strand
ATCTTGTATTGCGTTGTTTTCTTAATTTGCATATGCGATGTTGTGAGATGAATTAATCTCTGATTCACCTTGCATTTAACTGGAAATAATTGCATCTCAGCGAATTGAGTTTTTATGCTAATTTAGCTGCAGAGCAAGATTTATTGGAGTTCTGATTTCTTCGACACGCAGAACTGGATTCCTAATTTCACGCATATTACTTTCAGACATGTACACGCCATTTAACCGTTAACACAAATATTGGATAACGAAAATGTATAGCGTACGTATATAGTAAAGCGTTTTAAGCGGAGTTGTATATACCTGTACAATGTTCATTGCGAGTATTAATCCAAAAATCGAATTCTGTTTTTGTTTTTTAAATACTTGAAATTCAGAAAAGCGAGTATTGGAGTAATGGAGTAATTGTCATTGATCCAATAATACACGGTGTTTCTAAAGTCATATATAACCATTTCTGTGTAACAAATCGATTTGGTCCAACGAAATAACATGCAATTTATGGAGTGGACAAAAGATCTTTAAAGATTTTTAAAATTTCAAGCACCAGCTGGGCGGATGAATTTTAAGGAAAAAAAACATTGGAAACTGCCAGTTTGCAGGTAGCCTAGCTGGCAAGACGTTCAATTTTGGTTCAAAACACAATGAAATCAATTTGGCGTGATTTATGAAGTTTGGCATTTAAAGTCTCTATGGGGTCGACCGGGACCGTAGGATATTTAAATGGCGGAATGGTCTAAGTTTTGTGCAAAAATTGACTACAAGTTCAGAATATACAAAGAACTTCGTATCCCTGTCCATGCTTGCTTGCAGCAGAGAATAATAATGTGTTATCCACAAAGAATAATGAAGATCAAGCTCCAACCAAAATGCTCCATACAAATACATATGTCATTATACTAATAAGACTTAATAATTACTTAGTAATTACATGGCACATAATAATCCTCCCGTCATTAAGTTGCAATAAAAAATTTGTCGGCAAATAATTGGCAATCGTTAGTTTGTCAGAACTGAAGTTTACTATCTTAATTCAAAGAATCTATTTATATTTATTAGCTTACTAGCAGCACAGTTGACATATATTTTACTTTATTATATAAAAGTATTTCATAATACAATATAATATAATATAAAAGTATATTATATACCTCAGTAATTGTCATTCTTGTGTGTATATAACAACATTTTTAATCTGATTTAAAAAAAAAAGTAGGTGAATGCTTAATTATGTACAGGTAGCTGTCGTTTTCGGTTCAACTCAAATGAGAACGTTATTTGTCAAGTGACTATACTAGCTGTAAGTAAATTCCACGACTGGATTATCTTCCACGCAATCTTCCTTCCGATGGAATAGCGTCATTATTTTTTTAAATTAAAAAAAAAACCGAGGATTGTCGTAATCCATCCATTGTTCAAAGCAATTTGATTGGAGGGAGCGTCTTAGGCTTTAGCAAAGTTTCATGGAATAAAACAGGAGATTTGAGAACCTATAAGATTTGCTCATGGCCGACTGAGCACGAGGCAAGCTATTGTTTCGCTGTAATTAATACACGTATTATTGCCCCCATAGTTTGATTTCTAGGAAAAAAACAGATTGTAAATAACACGATTAAGTCTAATGAGTTTTATAGTGGATTGATCAAAGCTGCATCAGTTTTGTTTTCAGAATCTCGTAGCTCTATCTTAGATTGGTTGTTCCCATCTTCGTTAAAATGCACATTTGGATACGCTAATGAGCACGTCGAGTAATAGGCATTTTAACACTTTCGTTGTGACATTGAGTATCTAATGTGCCCGTATTTTGGACATCGTGAGCTTGTGAAGATATAGGGTGAGTTCCGTTTGAGTATACTTAATTTGATGAAATTTAATACAATGAAACCTTCCTAAGAAATCTCTAGGAACGTCAACATTTGTTCGTTTAAACCGTAGTTCGTATTAACAGATGTTACATAAAACACGGTTTCATCAATAATAACTAAAGTTTCAGTGAAATTTGGATGAAACTCTATCCCACGTATATGAATGAGAAGGTGCTGCAACTTTTATCGAGAAATTCCCCCGTTTATTACGGGGGAACGCACCTTTTTTCACATTATCTAAAGTTCGTTTTAACGCCACACAGCGCGAATATTTGGGAACCAGAAAATTCATTCGTTTTAGACAAAACTTTTTAATGCCCGAATTCGGAATTCTTCTTAATGAGCGCAGTACCATACCCGAGGTCGAAGACTGCAAATGTGTTCGTAATATAAGCTTTTGGTATAAAGCGAGTTTTTCTTAATGAGGTTTCACTGTATTTTTGAGCGAACAGCACACGTCCAGAATGATCGTGAAGGGTGAATAAGATGCATGTGGAAAGATGGCCAGTATTGATGAAAATCCGGATTTTAGCATCATTACTGGGACATGGTTTGGTAATTAGGGCCGTACTGGTTGTGGATACCGCCATTAATAATGACTATATATACAGATTGCGCGCATAATTAATTCTGTCATTAGTATTGATCATGTAGGTTTCCACTCATAATGTATACAACACTAACCTGGCATTCCTGACTCGAATTTCGAATTTGCGCCACTACGTGATGCACGCGCATGCGCAGAATGATTACGAATAGTCGTCCTTACTGTACACAGAGATACGCGTTTCTAAGCAAAAATAATTGTTACAAATGAACGTGTAAGGTTGAAATGTAATGACCGCGAATGATGCAACATTTTTGGAGTATTGTCATTATTAATGACCAAGTTCAGTTTCCTATTCATCGCTATGCTGAAGAAAGTTGTATAGTTAAAAGAAGTTTAAAAATAACCTAACTGCAATTTTCTTAAAACGACATAAATTGTTGGCAAAAATTGGACGTCGGGTTTTAAGGCAGAGGCACAGACGTTATTACACAACAAAATGCAAAGTTTGATGCGCCTATTTATCTCTGGAGGTAGAATCGATTAATTCAGTTGATATAAAATTAGATAAATGATGAATAACTCCGATTAGAAGTTGGATATCTTCTGAGGATTGATAGCTGATCCACGGAAATCTTCCTTCATCAGCAGCATCCAGGGCGGGTGAAAAGTTTTCTATAAACAGCACGGCTTGATCCCATTTGTGATGTTGATAGTTACCATTTATGATCGTCCAGATATAAAATGGTTCTGCAGTGATTTGGTCTTAGGCCTAAGACCAAAAGCAGTTGAGACTTGAAACTCAGCAGACAGAATTTCTGAAACTTATTTGCATTTTCCTGAATTAACAATAAAGATAATTTATCAGGAAAACCATTTATTAAACAACTTAAGTTTAAATGAAATTGTAGAACAAAATTATCTAAATTATGTTTAACAAGGTGAATTCAACATTACAGAGAACACAGCGTGTGTCCACTCTCAGTTAGAGCAAAATCATGTATGGCGGATTCCTTACAAAACAGCTTTTGTCATCCCCAAAGAAAATGACGTCAAATGACGTTCAAACAAGCTAAGTCACTATGGCAGAAAACACGGAAGTCTCAGCTTTCACTTCAAACTCTTTCCCCCATTTAGGGAAGCAGATGAACCAGCAGTGCGAACCAGATAGCTTAGGGATTCAGGCCCAACGCTGTATCTAGGGCACGAGTGCCTGCAAAGCTAAGGCGCTTGTCCCTCTTACCTTCACTGTTCTTTCTGTGACAGGGAAATTAGAAAGTTCCCTCTGCTAGGATTTCGCATACAGCCACAGAATCTGCTAATATTAATTTAAATGAATTTACAGTTTAAATAATAATGTTGGTGACGTGCTTTAATTTTAAGTGCTCACCAGGGTTGGAAAATGCTGAAAACATTCAGCAGGAAAGTGGAAAAATTACGAACGTAATATTGCCGAGATTCTCATTGATTCCCTAAGTTATGGTGACATTACATTTGTGAAATGTAATGTAAAAACATAAGCAAAAACACATTACAAATGTACAATACATAAACAGTTAACTCAACCGATCTCATCCGTTATCTAAAGACTGGTAAGATATATAAGTTACATGATCAATGCATAGTGTGGCGCAAAATATTCCCCAACAGAAATGTTCGGAAGTTAGCTAAATGTTCTAATACAACTGGAAACCTCTCCATAAACAAACTGCAAGTTTCTGAATTTCATTAAATGTTTTAGACAGAACTAGGTTTTTGCACATTTATGACTTCGCTGAAGTATGATTTGCACTTCGCTGAAGTATGATTTGCATAAAATGTTTTTGTTTTATGAAAATGGAAATTGTTTGCGGGGGAATTATAATATTAGCAAAATTACAACAATAATAAAAATGTTTTTTGGGACAACCAAAAATGCCAACAGGCTCTTAAGTGCATTATGCTACATTTTTGCATTTTGAAAACCAAAGTGATTTATGGAATGAGGCACTTAAACAGCGCTCGAACTGGCACGACAATATTGCATACTGCAAATGGAATAAATTTTATGTAAATGAAAATAACACTACTTTTATGTGATTCTAAAACTTACAGTACGACGCAATTTCCAAGGAAGCGAGACAGTAATGTTCGTTTATGAAAACAATGACGTTGTTTCGAAATTTGATTGCGACAAACCAGTTTTACACAGCTGCACGTAACTATACTTAACCATTTTTAATATTGCTGGTGAAACATTTTATGAAAAATAAACGACCATTTTCTTGGGTAATAATTTTGAATTATTATCGGTTTATATACGTTGCAGGTGGCGCTGCTAACTGTCTGGGAGTAGAGAGCTCTCTATCTGGGAGCACAGATTCAAACTCTCGAATTTCTTGAAATAATTCTTTTGAATCAATCTTTTATGTGGAATTTCACAATTGAGAGCGGAGCGCGATTTCATTTGTTTTTAAAATAACTTTTCTAAAAAAATAGCTTATAATACTTACTGCAAATTATAGGAGCGTCACTCAGTTAAAAGCTTTACGAATCGTACTTTGGCCGTCGTGAAGTCACGTGTGGTAAGAAGTAGAACGCTAATTGGATTAAACACCCACTCAAGCTTATCGCTGTTTTTAAACCAATTAACGCATTCCTTTCGCACACGTGACTTCACGATTGCCAACCAGTAAAGTGCCATTCGTAAACAGCACCGTAACCTGCATATTTGGCGCCTGGGTGATAGAATAAACTCAGCGTCCTCGACTCCCATCCCCCACAACAGTATTGTAAAACCTAAACTTTTTACATTCTAAATTCTAGAAAATTCATAAAAGAATTAACACACAAATATTTCCAAATTGTCTTCAAAGAAGCTTGAAAAACTTTCAAAACTGATAATTAAAAATGTTAAACATTTTTAATTATCAATTTTGAAAGTTTTCGAATTCGAAGTTTTCCATTTAGCAAAATTGATAATTAAACATGTTTCAGTATTGGAAAATTGATGACGGAAAACTGAATTTACCAATGATGATTTTGAAAATATGGAGAATTTTGCAAAATTACTCTCGGAAGCCGTCGAAAATGTTGTAAACTGTACTTAGAAACAACATTCACATGTATAAAAAATTAAGGTGATCTCAATATTCTAATTTGCTAATTTAAACTAACGAAATTTAAGTTACATACAATATACTGTATATACCTGTATTTTGTTGGTGCCCTTTTACCTTCCGGGTGCAGTCCACCCCCTGACACCTTCTTTGCTACGGCCCCATTTGTAAAGCTCCTGTCTGAGTTCCCCTTTTGCATATATCAGTATGGTCTCTCCGTGTCGGCACCTTTCATGTTCCTCTATCCCAAAAATACGACTGCAGCGCAAGGATAAATAGGGCGGCAGGTCTAAGTATGAAATGGCCCGGGGTAAAATGGGCGTGGTGTAATGCGCATTTCGAATGATCGTATCGTTGGTGACGTGTCACTTGATTGAAATAGGATAACAGAGTCACAGGGTTGCACACTACTTCCTAATTGGCTATGTACAATGTAAATAGCAATCCCTAAATTTGATACGTTAAATGCATTTTGCTCACACCGCTCGTTAGTCGGAATGTTGGCGCTTCGTATCGGGGCTCAAGGAATGCGCGAAGTGACCATACTGATATATTCGTATACTGAACTGTATGGCCATGCATAAATGACGTCACGCAAAAATCGACCATTTTTGTCCCCCCCTCCCCCCCCATCTTAATTATGTCACAGAATTCCGCCACTCCCCCTCCCCCCCAAGTTTTTTTCACCACATGCGGGTATATTTTATTGCTCTAATTTTCTCAAAATTTTACAGGGTTCCCCTAGAAATTTCGTTTTCAACTTTCCTGACTTTTCCCTGAAAACGTGGACAATTTTTCTAATTTGTACTCGGAAAGCGAGGACAATTTTGCAAATTTATACTAGAAAACGTGGAAAATTTTGCCAATTTGTACTCAGAAAAGGTGGAAAATTTTGCAAATTTGTTCTCAGAAAAGGTGGAAATTTTTGCAAATTTGTTCTCAGAAAAGGTGGAAAATTTTGCAAATTTGTACTGAGAAAAGGTCGAAAATTTTACAAATATGTACTCCAAAAATGTGGAAAAATTTGTCACATTTCTACTCAGAAAATGGGCCTCGAGTAAACCTTGTAGAAGTATTAATTTTGGATCGCCGTGACTGCGTTGAATTTCATGACTTTTTCTAAATAAACCATTCTTCCCCGACTTTTCCAGGTCATTCTCAACTTCCCTGACTTTTCCAGGTCTGGGGGAACCCTGTGTTATCTTCCAGTAAAAACATTTCTTTTGAATTGCCACTATGGGGCATTTATACTGTATACTGTACATGATTAGATTCTGCAGGGCACAAGGGTCACGTGGGGTGATTCCGCATTCCTAAACGGGCACCTTAGGAAATGACGTCATTTAAAAATGAAAATGCGTGACGTCACGCATGCTCAAACCCCCCTTGTCACAAACTGTCACGATCTGTTCAACCCTCCTCCCCCCTTCAAACGTGACGTAATTTATGCATGGCCCCTGTACAAGATACATACACAAATCTTTCATTCTAGTCAGAATATTGCATCATTTCTTTACCTTCTGTGGAATTTGTTCGAATTGAATTTAATTTCTAGCAACCAAACTTTGCTCTGTTTTTATACCTACCTTCATGAAGGCCAAGGTCGCAACATTTATCTGGAAAAGCAAATGGTTTAATGTTGAATTAAAGAGCATTAACCGAGGTTAACCGCTGGCTCATCATTCGTTTAATCAAGTAATCCATTTTTACGTTTAAAAACACCATTAAGTACTTTCTAGATTAGAATATTTTATTGCTAATTAACACCCTGTTTATACACGGCGCACCAAAAACAACAAGATACATGTACTGTGAGTCATCCATTTTGACTTCTTTGAGTTCTTTGAATTTAAACTTCGTTGGTGTGGCTTTAAGTCGACTTCGCAGAATAAATTGCACAATCAGCTTATCATAAATACAAAACAGGCAATTTCTACGTACATGTACGCGTCGTGCCGTCGTCTGAAGATACTGTGGTGGGAACCCTGTTTCTGGGAACCCAGTGTCTTGGTGTCTTAGACACACAAACTGAAACTAAACCTTGATTTCCGAAACTGGAATGCAAGTTTCCGAAATGAAAGATTTCCAGTTACGTTAATCGAGTTTCAAGTTTCGTTTTAGTTTCCTTGGTATGTTCCTACCTAAACACTTTAATATATAGCGTTGTACAATATGTTGACAAACAATGAATGCATGCTTGGTGTTTTTGTATACACTGTACGAAGATATAATGCAGTGTAATCTAAATTCTCGAATCAGCCAACTTATTAGTTTTATGAGGTTTTCCTGCATCGGTGATGTAGGAATGTCCAAGGGTACTCGGACAGAATCTTTACGGAGTGCAATTTTAGCAGTCGTAAGGTCACAGCTAGGTTATTAGGAGAAAAAAAGAATCATAAAAAAGTATTCTTTATTTACATGTACAGTATGTTTAGCCAAGTAAATTCAAAATACTATTTACGAGGCATACCCGTATTTGATGAAAGATTGAGTCTCAAATCACTTTAGGAAGGGCGAGGAGAGGTACTCAAATAAGTCAAATTACGAATAACACTTTTGGCAGTCTTGACGTCACGTGTACAAAAAAGGATACATTAATTGGTTTAAAAACAGCGATAATCTCGAGGGAATTCTTTATGCCAATTGTTCAAAAAATTCAATGTACATGTACCTGTAGGAGGGGTATATAGCACTTTGGCAGTCTTGAAGTCACTTGTGCAAGAAGGATGGTTCAAAATGTTCCAAGTTTAATTGGCTTAAAAACAGCGATAATGTCGAGTTAAATTTGTAACCCAGTTTTTTAAAAAAAATTCAATATAGGAGGGGTACTCAAATTACGAATATCATTTTTGGAAGTCTTTAAGTCAAGTATGCAAAAGATTGCATTAATTGGTATAAAAAAGCGATAATCTCGAGTGAATTTTTTAAAACAATTGTTTAAAAATTCCATATTGGAGGGGTACTCTATTAATTGCGAGTAGCACTTTTGGCAGTCTTGAAGTCGCGTGTGCAAAAAGATGCATTGATTGGTTTAAAAACAGAGATAATCTCGAGTGAATTTTTTAAACCAATCATTACAACCTTTTTGCACACTTGACTTCATGATTGCCAAAAGTGCCAATTTAAAAAATTCACTTAAAATCATCGCGCTTTTTAAAACCAATTAAATTTGGAAATATTTTTTTGAAACCATCCTTTATGCACTCGTGATTTTAAAACTGTCAAAAGTGTTATTCGTAATTTGAGTACCCGGCCAGCTCCTATAAATTGCTTTACCAAAAGTGATTTGGGACTCGATTTTTCATCATATGCGGCTAGCTATGCTTCGTAAATAATATTTTTGATTTACTTGGCTAAACCTGAATCAATTTTTATGATGGTTTTTAGCAGCGCTGTTTTTTATGTCCTAATATATCACGTATATATGCTAATGCAAAATGTTGAAACGTGGAAAATATGAATAAAAATTGAATTAAGAGTAAGCTAGCAAAGGAAGCCGACATAAATCTAGACCCTTAGGCATGTCAGAGGTAATTTTGAAAAAGAAATTCGTGTGAAACTACAGTGTATACTCGTAGACACAAAATGCAAAATTCAGGAAATGAGACAAGCGCTTTTGATCAACATTAATGCATTTTATCGCAACGTTGTTGGCTTCGAGCAAAGTTACACAACGATAAGTAGTTTTCAAATTAATAATAGAAATCTTCTCTTTGTTCCAATTAGGAAGGGAAACACTTCTTGTTCAGCAACATTCATCGTATGTTTGTCGGTGTTTCTCAGTTTTCGCTGCACTTTGTAGACTGCAGTTCGGTTTATGCGTTTTGTCTAGATGAAAGCTTGGAAATAAATTAATTTTCAATAATATCCCATTCATTCAGGTGCTTCAGTCGGCATTTTGAAATAAACGGATGTTATGCTCGTATTATGAGAAACAAAAATGTTGCACATGTACTGTATGGTTTGTTATGAGAAACAAACATGTTGCACAGGTACTGTATGGGTTGAAAAAAGTGTCATGTAAATTTTTGTAAAATTGTCATAAATTATGCAAAATATAAAATACAATTTTGTCGTGTGTAGATTTTGACATTGTCATTGATTTGGAAAAGTTAATTAAAAATCTGAAAAATTCAGGGAAGTTCATGTACTATTTCTGAGGAAACCCTGACACACCAAAGAGACAAAATAAAACTGAAATGCAAGTTTCAGAACCGTGAGTTAGTCGGCTTTTCGAATTGGGCGTTTCCAGTTACGTAAACTGAATTTTCAGTTTCGGAAACAAAGTTTCCTTGATGTGTACCCGCCTTTAAATTGCATATACTCACTAAGTCGTAAGTTGTAGTATTTACAAGGCATTTACAAGTATTTTCAGCCTCAAACTTGCAATGCTAATTAATTAACATCTTTTAACAAATTAAATTGTTTCATAATGATTTAGATACAGTAATTAAAGTGACATTACTATAATTTAGCCGAAACTATGATAAGTTTAGGTGTGTGAGTATGGAGCTTATTGTGCTTGGCCTAATGCCGTCTTAATTAAACCAGAACTTGAAGATTTTTGAGTTGGGCCACTTCTGACACAAGTTGTGTAGTGTGCGTATCTTTTGTAGTCAAATTCGTCTGCCATCAACTCATTCTTTTTATAAAATTTAAAAATTTCGCAAAAAAAGATTTAAAAAAAAAAGAATCTTATTATGGGACTTTGCTTGAAACAGGTTCAAGATAACGTCCGTACTCGCGCTCACTCATTATTTTCGGTTGCTTAGTTCGTAATTAATGTATCTTGCAAAAAGTAATCTTGAAGATTTACAATTTTCGGAAGTTGCTAGGTTGTGCAGCATTTAAGGTCATGACGGATTACATACTGTACTTTATCTCAGGAACAACTGTATTTTAGGAACTGATAAGCGCTTTTTTTTCTGTTTGAAACACATTTCATGAAGTAATTCGCATATGATTAAACATCTAATATTATGAGTTTGCGCAATCTCCTTTTTTATTAAAATTAAAGAAAGGATTTTAAGGGGGAGTCCCCAAGGCAAATGAGGACAGTTTCAAATGTCTACTCCTTTTAGGGGCCATCCATATAGGACGTCTGGCAAAGAGGGAAGGGATGTATTTGAAAACGGGACACAGGCGGTTTATGGATGATCCTTGACCTTCTACAGTGAAAATTGGAAGGCTTTCCAGTTTTTTTAAAAACAACGAAAACAAGAAATAAAAATTTTAGCAAAATCGGCGAATTATTATCTGTTTCCTACGCTATTTTTCTACAGCCATTTTCTCGGTTGCCTCTGGCTTTCGTTGGGACTGGGTTGGTTGGTAGTTTTGTGCACTTCCCTGCATAGTAGGCCTACACTTTAAAGGACCTTGTTGTCCACCTTTGTTATTGTTGCTGGATGGTTGCCTTGGGCAAACCTCCTCCGCACATTCATTCTCCTTTCTTTTATGGGAAAAAATAAAGCTGTTCCTAAACTATCGTTACTATAGTGGGATTCCTTCTTATTTTTTGGTATACTGCTATGGCTGGGTCGTGCCATCTAAGATTAGGGCCGTGCTTTGCCTCACAATTTACTATGGTGGAATCTCATTAAAAAGGACATACTTTATGCAAATTCCTGATATTACGAACACATTTCCAGTCCCAGTTGTAGGATATGGACAAATAACGTTCATTTCTTCATTTTAGACGAATTCAGATGTTTCGAATTTTCGACTGAAACAAATTCCGATGTTACGAATTTCGACAAAACGAATACATTTTTGGATTCCGAAGTTGGGGAAGTGGGGTGGGATTTCATTAAAAACTTATTGTTGAAGTTAGGGTTTATATGACTTCTGATACTACGAAGTACGGTCCTTTTGAGATTTTTTTAACTGGACTCCAATGCAATAATTTACCGAGAATGTAATAATACACCAAATACATTTTAACATAAATAGCATATCTAAATCAGAGATAAACGTTTTCTAAAACATAACAGAATTAATGAGACGTGTAGTGCAGTTTTACACTTTTGTTGGTGGGGCACTTTCTAGAACACTCCATGCAACACTCCTGGGAGGATGCTGGTAAAAAATCAACATGGATCTTCATTTAAAGATGAAGGACGACTAAAAACCTATTGGGTGAATCAATGATTTCTTTAGAAGTCAGTAACGTTTTTATAACGTGAAGTATTTGACATTTAAATGAAGTAACAGGAAAAATGTTTTTTAGATTCGTGCAACTCCATATCACGTTCTTTATGTGCATATACAGTAGTTTCTGAGCTCGCCTCGAGAAAGTTTAAGAGCTTTCTTTGCTTACTGAATATCAGCAAGTTGATTTTTTTTTGACTGGGAATATATGCTTAAATTCGGTGGCATTCATGCATACGTTCTCGCCTCTCTATTCAATGAAAAATCTACTACAATGCACTGGCAAATCCTCTTGGACCTCGAGTACTCCACTCGGTAAGGCGCAAATATTGCATTACCTTCGTTGTATATTTATCAGTAAATATAGGCAGAATTCTATTTTTATGAAAATCTTTCTCATCCATATGAACTTTCCTACGTCCGAACACAATAAGTCCTAAGAGAGTTAGATCCGAAGTTCGCGAAAACGCCATCTGTGGCTCCAAATTTAATCGAGAAGGAAATGGCTTGCTTGCATGGCAATTCAGCCTTGTGTGATTGCTCCCTTTTTTCGGGCAAATAAGTAAATACTTGGATATGAAATTAGGGTCTTCATGCTGGATGTCACATTCGGAAAGTCTAGGTTGTTAAACCTCATTCATCACTATTTGTTGTGGTTTTTAACCATCTCAACTTCTACTTCAAATTAAATACATGCATAATGTGTGTAAAGATTGGAACACATGTTCTCATGTTCATGCTCTTCAATATACGTTTTTTTGCGTTATTGGAATTCATTGTAAAATGAAATTTGAAATGTATTGAAGAGAATTAGAATGACAAGAATATGGACAAGAATACCTTTTGAAAATGCATTTTAATAACGCAAAATGTACATTATTTTGAAATGAAATACATGTGTACCAATCTATAGATATTTTTAAATGCACTTTTAAATGCAATTTTGTTCAATGTGGGAGTTTTGGGACAAATATATTTTCAATTCATGAAATACCTCGTTTAACGAACACGCAACATACAGTATGTTTAGATAAAATGTCTATTTTCAAATGAATTTTGAAATGCATTTTTGTTTAATGTGGGGTTTGTGGGACATAAATCTATCTTCAATTCATGAAATGCCAGGTTTAACGAACACACAACATACTGTATTTTTCGATAAAGTCTCTTCTTTCAAATGCATTTTTGTTCAATGTGGAGTTTTTTGGACATATATGTGTCTATATACTTTTAATTCATAAAATACCCCGTTTATTGAACATATGATCGATGAAGTCTAACAGAAAGAAAACCAAAGATGAGTTCAATATCTGTAGTCTTGGAATAATTATATCAGAAACCGGACCAGGAACGCATTCATGAAAAATACATGTTTAAAATGCGAACGAGTATTAGGGAACACATTATGTTCGTTAAGTTGGGTTTGCCTGTAACCTCATACCCATGATCATCTTTTGTGTGTAATTCGATGCATGAATAACGTGGACATAATACAAGCACATGATGAATGATTTTAAGTATAACGTTGGTCTCTCAATCCAAAGCATTATAATGTCCTGGACTGTCATAAATTGGGTTTATAAACTTTTCCGAGTTCATATTTCGTTCGCAGACCCAGCAGGCAACCACAAATGGATTGTTTTTCCTGGTAAAAACAGAAAAATGTGAAATGAGATAGTGTTAAGAAATATTTTTGATTTATATGGTCTGCCGTCCTGTCCACAACTTTTTTTGTATACGGTGCTATTTCTGCTATAAAAATAATTTATATGGAAAGCCATACATGCGCATATATTGGAATTTTTCTGGAACTGGGCCTGGTTTTCGTTCATCAATTTGGAAATAATGACAGCAAAAAAGCCGTTATGAAGATGCTTGACAATTGTCCTTTTTTCGTACTTGAACGAATAATTCCTCTGAAAGCTTAGTTTTGTCATGGGCTTGACATGAAGAGCCTTAGAAGGTGCTCTATATCTTAGGTGCTCTAGGAATTATTCTCATATATTGCACAATAGATTGCAATCATGATATCTTTGTAAAGGGGCTCTAAGAACCATTAAATTCATTCTTTGAATCTTTGGAGCTGCTGGGGAGGGGATTAAGCGCCAATTCTTTTCATTTCAATATTTTAAACCCACACTCCCGAGACTTTGAAATGCAGAATTAAGGCGAGAAAGTTGAGCACCCCTCGTTTTATATTAACTAAATTCAACAGAATGATGATAAAAAAAGAATGACAGCTGAAATCTTTATTAAATATGCGCTTAATCGGCCTTAAGTACACTTTTGCTTTCGAGAAAAAACACATGCATGGTATAGAAATTTTCGTAATATTCACGCATCCCTAGATTAAAAAAAGTAATCAAGTACATCAAGGTATTGCCTTTTTATTACTGAACTAAATCAACGGCTACTGTCGTGTTGATGTGCGAAATAATGAACATTTTCTTTACATTTAATCGCATTAGTTGTGTTGCGAAT
>JAQGBX010005152.1:0-14140 GCA_034698745.1 Megaphyllum sjaelandicum | reverse complement strand
TCACCAGAATGGATTTTTTCATTTTGTTTTCCAAATCGGAAACCGATTTTTTAGACCCAGTGTGGCACACGGACCGGGCACATTCTTAAAATTGCTAGTTTCTATAAAATTTTGAAAAGTTAGGACTTTATCTGAATATTTAGGACTTTTAGGACTTGGTCACCACCCTGTTCCCTGACATCTCCAGGTTTCCAAGGATTGGGGGAACCCTGTATTCAGATCTAACTACAGCATTTGCCACATTTTACAGTCAAGTATGGTGTACAGTGTTTGACCAAACATTAAAAAGTTCTGCGGTGCGTTTTTATATCTTCAATTTGAATTCAATTGACTGCTGGAAAAGTACATGTACAGGTTTTTTCGGGTTTCAGAGTTCTGAAGACCCAATGTCTGCTGCATGCAACTCGATGTGTAATCGCCACAAAATTCAAACGAGCAATATCAATCATTGAACGCTGAGGTTTTTCTCTTCCCTCTTAAGGCATTTCATCGCCATCGCCACCACCACGAGCAGGAGCACGAAACGGACATTTCCAAAACTCCCGAAGAGTCAACGGGAAGTGCCGATGCCGGGGCTTCACCGGCTGTTGTGACAGAACCCAGCTCAGAGACAATTTCTTGTAGTAGAAGACAACTGTAAGTGGTCGAATATGGAAGTCAGTGAAATCTACGATACCCGCCAAAGACTCGTGTACAGAAATAGGCTAACGTAAAAATCCCACAACCAACTTGCTGATAATGGATTATTTTCGATTCAATCAGTCGATTGTAGAAAACTAAAAAAGGGAACTTTAATCGATTTGCTTCACTGACACGGTTCGAGGATAATAACAAAATACTGTAGCTGTCAGTAGATTTTCCAGTTGAGCTAAAACCAAAGCTCGTTTTATGTGATTTAAGCATGTACTCCACTGTTGAAAATAGCTCATTTCATCAGAAACACAGTGAACTCATTCAAATCCCACTTTGCTCAAACATAGGTTACAGAAAAGCTTTGCATCGAACTTGTCAATGCAGTTTTATACTGATAAGTGATTTTTAATTGATCGATATGACAAGCGTTTATCCAAGCCCACTGTAGAAACTATTCTACCTTGATGAGCTTCAATTATAATGCTCTTTGAGTGACTACACATACTGTAAGTATAAAAGAAACAACTCTTAGGAATTAAATTGTCTTTAACAGTCATGCTTTTCATTCGATCAGTTGACGTCCTATCACTTAACAGTATACTACAAAGCCATTGTCTGCCCCCAACAGAAAACTGTTGGCAGTTTTATGTAATTTACTAACACTTATCAGTTTTATCTTCTATTTGTTTCTCAGTTGCATTTCCTTAACATCGGCCACGTTAAATCATTAAACAGAAAACCGGCTATGCGCGTAATCGATGCACCAAAACGGTCAATTAAAGTCCCGGTCAGCTAGTAGGACAACGTGTGATTTCTGACTCAATGGAGTGCATTTATCAACAGCAATTAGTTATATTCCCCGATGCATGGTAATACTCTTATGATCTTCGAATAACATTATCCGCTATGATTTTGGGTTGTGTATGTGCAAGAAGAAGTGTATTATACAGTGTATATAAAAATAATAGCTAGGATGGTAACATTAGCTCCCTAGGTAAAATTTGCCTTTTTTTAAGTTACTTCCCGGAGGTAATTGTGAAATTCGACGATTCGGATGAACGACAATTCATTTCGTCGACCGATCCGTTTTCTAGGGGGAATATTGATCAACATTTAGTCATATACATA
The DNA here is from genome assembly GCA_034698745.1 of Megaphyllum sjaelandicum. Taxonomy (NCBI): domain Eukaryota; kingdom Metazoa; phylum Arthropoda; class Diplopoda; order Julida; family Julidae; genus Megaphyllum; species Megaphyllum sjaelandicum. The sequence goes on along the minus strand of JAQGBX010005152.1, from coordinate 12,379 downwards.
TGTAGCGAATTTTATGTATAAAAATCAATTGAAACATGTGAATAAAGGTTAACCATGATAAACAAATGCCTTAGAAACGCACTTCACCCAAAAAATGAGTAACTAAGCAATCTTTGGGAGCAAATCATTCTGAATTTTAAACGATGAGCAAGATTATTCATGCATTTTAGACCACAATTAAAAGTTGTTAAAAAAAAAAACGTTCAGGCAGTTTTTAATTCAATTCTACTGAATTTTTATTTTGCACAAAATCGACATACACGCTACTCCAAAACAATAAAGCCAAGTAGTCAGAAATGCATGACTTATTCTTGCCCATTGAACAATTTTTTGGAAAGATGTACACCTTAGCTTTCATAAAAATCTCCATTTGTCATAATATAACATGATGAAGTATTTCAGAAGAGAAAGTGCAGTAGTTGAATTTACCTTCAAGGAACTTGAAGGTAATCAAATTTGATTAAATGAATACACATAATAGCTTCAATCATCCTCCTCCTCGGTTTTTGCTTTCTTTTTCTTCTTCTTTTTCTTCGTAGGTGATTCCACTACCTCTTTAACTTCAGCTAAAAAGTAAAAAAAAAGTAATAAAATATATATGTACAGGTATTGGTATAATTCATCAGTCAGAGAATTACATCCTTAGCTAATACCAACAAATCATTACACAGAATTAAACATAGACAACCATTCAAATTTGTTTTAATATATTAAAACTATTTAAAAATCGAGAGATTATTTGATTACTCTTAACAAGACTTGTAAAACTATCAAATCCGGTGCCTACTAACCAGAATCAGCTGCTTCCTCATCGACTTCATCATGTTGCCTCTTCTTTTTCTTCTTAGGACTACCATCTTAAAATGAGAAATAATTGGTTATTACCCGACGTTTACAAAAACTCTGTATTAAGCATAGTCAATGATTACTAACTCTCATGTGGCTCCTCTTCCTGAGGTGCCAGTTCCTGCATTATTTCTTCCACTTTAATTTTCTTGGTCTTGGGTTTTGTCTCGATATCGCCTTCTGCCTCCTCGAACGCTCGTTTTTTACTCGTTGTAGGAATGGTTGAATCAAATTCAGCATCATACTGTCGCACTTCACTATGATATTTTTTTAAAATTATATGCATTATAATGGGAAAATAAAGTGAAACTATCGTCAATTAAAAATTAGGAAACTAAAGGATGATCATGATGCTATTCTGAAAATTTTTGAAGACACAATAAAGTTAAATAAACTTGAAAATGAGATAGGGAAACAAAAAATGTCAGCCAATCATCCAATGATGACTGTTGCACGATATTTTTTTTCAATTTTGCTTTTTCTAAATTTTTAACCTGCATTTATACTTACATTAATTCAGCAGACTCCCATTAATAACGTCATATCAACCAAAAATATATATTCAACAATTTACTCCTAATACTTATAAGCGCATAGACCTCAAATTTCGAAATGAATAAGACATACCTTTTATTCTCATATTTGTCCCACTTTGCCACCATTTTTCCAGTTCCGCTTACCCTTCTCATCTATATCAATACCATATAAAACAATTTTAGATATAAATATCAGAGCACATTATCAAAGTTTCCTTTATGCAGACTTACGCCTCCATCCTCCAAATGCTTTAATCTTAACTCCAGCTTGGCACGATGTTCAACCCCCAATTCGGTTGAAGGTTCATCACCCAATGCATCAACACGGACAGCCAAAGCAGCTTTGGCTGCTAACATACGAGACATCTGTGGTAGAAAAAAAAATGTTATTAGAAGAATACTTCCCAGGTAGAAAATGGTCTAGAATATGCTGGCCATTTGACAATTACTCTGCCAAACAACCACTGATCATTTGAATTAATGGTGAAAAGATGACGTCATTGATTATTCAGGGGCGTTTTCAAGAATTTAAGCTATCAAGTTAATTGTTGCAACAAGATTCCTCTTGTACATTAATGAAGTGCCATTTTTTTAACCTCATTTACACCATTTAATTCAGCAAATTGCTCTTCTTATAACTTACCCTTCCCTTCGATTTATTACTGGACTGTCCAATGAGTTGCGCATGATATATCAGACCATATTTTGGTGTGTCGTGGTGAGTTTTCAAAGCACGGAAGAGTGCCTTTTCAGCACCTAGAATCTGAATTGTAGAAGCTGGATGCTTGGCCAAGTTCAACAAGGATCCTGAGGTGGTGGAAAACGGTAAATTGATTGATCAGTAAAGTTTCGGAGAAAAAATCCACTACAGAAATATCTCAATATGCATACCAGAATGTGAAATCAACCTTGCCCCTACCAACTCTCCAACTAAAACAGTCAGATTTGGTGCAATTGCAACCATGCGGTTTTGAAGATATTCAAACAACTGTGATCTATAATTTGTCATTTCGATAACCTTAAAAAAACAGGAAGTCAGTTTCATCAGTACAAATTCAAAAATCTCAGACAAATACACACAACAATTCTCACTTGATCACAAAGAAAGACTATGTTTTCAATGTCCTCCTCTGATATTTCTGTTCCCATTGATATCTCGGCAAGTTCCTTAACCTTCTCTTCCTCTTCTTCAGACAGTAAGTCAGAGAAATCTAAAGTTGATGCCAATTCCCTCATACCTATAACAAGAGAGCGTTTAAAAATTCAAAAGAATACAGTAAGATAGTTATGATTTATTTAAATATAGGATAATAAAACTAACCCATGAATTTAACAACTTTGACAAATGTCAAATTATCTGTGATAAGTTTGCCCATCTCAGGAAAATGCCAACCGTACCACTCTCGACATCTCATAATGTAATTGTTTAATTCTTTGTCCAGATCATCTAGAAGAGCTGTGGAAAAACATTCGCATGAGCCTTAGCTCGTTAGCTTTCTCCAAACAATCCAGCATTAAAATTTGAATGGAAGGAATGGGGTAAAATTAGGACTAAAAAGGTAGGATTTATCGAATGTAAAATTTAGATTCGCCTAAACCAAATACCTGCAGTGGTTAATTTTCCTAATTCATTTAAATTAAAAAAATCATTTTTATAATGATGTTTTTGTATAAATTTGCATGTTGATTTCTTGTTTGTTTCATGCATATATGGCAAAACACTGCTTTTTCACGCATAATACTTACAGACTGCTTGCACAATCATAGTGTCGACCTTGTCAGGACTAAATTTTAACTTGTAGCGAGAAAGACTAAAATACAGATAATAAAACATGTATGAAATTGGGGTTCTGAAGCTGTGATAACACTGCACATAAATGGAAATGCGGTAGCTTTCTTACCTGTGAGCTAACCCTAATGACATGGCTGCCAACTCTTTCTGAGGAAGACCACTGATGAGGCTGTCAACTTGAGAACGGATGCAGCGCATCAGTTCTTGAATTGCAGAGTTTGTGACGCAAGAGATATTTAGTTTATCCTAGACATAAAAATTAAGTGATTGGTTACCTAGAACTAAAAGTAACTGCTTTAGCTTAACTAAATATTTCATTTCGCACTCACTTTGATGGCATTTCCTAACTTTGCATCAGCAACAGCCAAGGTTTCGTGAGCTTCTTTCACGAATAACTTTTTTAACATTTTCTTCAGTCCTTTTGACATTTTGCCTTCAACTGCAGCAGTTGCCACTAAAAATCGAAATGGTAAAAATAAATTGGTGCACGATGGATTTATTCAGATTAAATTAAGGACTGCGAGACTTACTTGCAAGAGCTTCGGTGGTATCTTCAAACTTTTTAAAATGCTTTAAAGTTAACCTATAAAGGAATAATAAAAATGGATCAAATAGCCTGTCTCGAAATTTTAGTACCAGATAGCGTCTGAGCATTCGCAGATTGCGTTTAGCAGTTTATGCATTCAAAAACATCCATATAATAATATTAGAACTATTGTTAATGCAAAAGATTATATTCAATGGAAAAAAATAATTATAATTCATATTTTAATTACGATACAATGTAGGATGCATTAAGAAGGGTGTTGCATTTCCAATTTGAGCATTTGTCATTTAAATCAACTTCAAAATACAAAATGTTATAACTAAGCACCTTAATGCTCATGCTCAGATGCTATTTGGGTATCAACATGTCTTGACAACTGCACCTACAAAGTACAACCCAGGAGTGCATATGAAATTGCAAAAATTCACAAAAATCGCCGTGACATTTACTTACAATTTATTAGCACCTTCAGGAGTTTCAAAATCTTTGAATAAATTTTCTGCCTTCTGTAGCTTTTTTTCATTCATCACCTAATATATAAGAAAAATAACATACTGTATCATGATAAAAACGAGGCTTATTGGCAACCACGTGGCCTTACACAATAAACAGAATCAAGGTAATTAAGTCAGGATCTTACCTTAAAGACGGCATAGCCTGCCGATGTCTCGAATAGGACCAGCATTTTGGTCGTATTTCGAGTGAGATTAACAAAACACTTGTATATCAAAATACGACCGACAAATGAGCAGCAAATCTAACGTGCGTGAACCAGAAATGGCCGCCCGGCATTCGAAGAACTTGGGAAGAAGACTGTTTTCGGCAATAGCGTTTCTTGATTGATAATGAGATCCCGTGGATCCCGTCGAATCCCGCGCACGGCGTGAGACGGTGAGACAGGAAATCCTACCAGTTCTATTTAGGCAAAATTTAGGCCTAGCCTAGTTTAAGATTTGCAGTATCGATTTTATTGAATTTTTACTTTATTTCAGTAATAGACAATTCGCGAGCCCTATTATTATACAATGACCATGAGAAGGTATATTTTATAACGCGCAATCTTTCTTATTTTAAAGTTGCGAGGGAATGGAAAATGAGAAGTTTTCGTATGTTTACAAATACTGTAGGCCTACATGTATATGTTGGTACGACTAAATGAATTTGTATAATGACTGGCCACATAATATAGTATGGCTCTGCGCAGAAACTTTATAGTCACGAACAATAATCATTCGGAAGAAATGCCATTTTTGCAATCGTTCAGGCAGAACAACTTTGACGCGCGAGAGGAACACCTTCCAGAAATAGACACAGGCCTCACTACGAACCATAATTTTGGATCAAATCACCAAAGTTTTCCTGCCAAAAATAGCGTGGATACAAACGCAAATGGCGATGTTCCTGCTGACCTTCGAGCAGCTGAGAAAGGGGTAAATTCGCATCCCAAAAAAGCGCAACCTAATCAAAAAGTCGATTATGATGACATGTACTTCACTAACGAAGAAATTTCCGTCATGGGATACGCGAGTGGAGACGAGAATTCTTCGATACAGCTATTAGAAAATCGTGAAGGAGAAATTGACCAGCACATACACAAATTAATGCCCTTACCAGATGTTGGAACGGCCAAGCCAGATGTTTTGCGACCCCATCTAGTCATCAGTGACCTTCCATCAGTAACCGTGGCTCCGCTAAGTCCTCAGGAAGATGATTTTACTAAGTTCAAGTCTGATTCTGACAGCCGTCAATCTCGGCCAGATGATGCAACTGATCTTATGTGGAGGTCGAATGTAAAACCTCACCTAGTCGGCAAATATAATAGGATTGATGCAGACGATGACTTTTCGGAAAGGTTCTCTAAACAGAATGTGGAAAACCCTTTAGAAAAACATAGTTCGGAGCCTACTGAATTATCAGACTTAAGTTTTTCGCCGTCGACAAAAGCTCAACTAGTCAATAAACAAGTTGGTTATAATTCCGAACTATTAAAGCATTCGTTAGATTTCAGTTGCCGAGACGACCTTACGCCGTCCAACGATTTGAAGTCAGAAGAAAGCAACGAAAGTTTTTCAGATTCTGACGAGGCTGAAAATACCTGCCTCACACAACCAGTTTCTAGTGGTGGATGCAACGTGACTAAGAATGCGGGATTATGTGGGAAATTTCTGGTTGACGTCGATGAGCCAATTCATATGACTTTAGAAGAAGTACGCTCATCGTTACGTAGTCTAAATGGGTATTTGCAATCTGCGGTGCAGTCTGCATCCTCTTCAACCTCACAGAGGGAAAGTGCGTGCTTGCGGCATCAGAAAATTCACAAGTTACGTGGCCGCCGGATGCATTTTGGACTATGTTTAAAGCCCAGACATACGGGTGAGGTAGCTGAAAGAAGCTTTCGGGGAAGTTTTCAGGAACCCGAACAAGGTAATGGGAATGACCACACCTGCGTTCATTCAAAGTCACTAAAGCATACGCTGTGTAATTGGTTCGGCATTGCAAAATGTGGCCAAAGTGGTTTTTCAGCAAGGGGGCCATCCGCAAGTGATGTCCATTTGAGTGAACAGGATGGTGTCGGTTCTGGGTCCACCATTTCAAATCGAGCACTGCCTCCAGTTCCCCAGCGAGTTAATGAATCTGAAGAGGATGAGGGTGATCACCTCGAAGTCATTGTTCAACCTGATAACGAACAGGGTACGCATTAAACATTTTCAAATTTGTCCAGACTGAAGTAAGAAATTTGTGAGCCATTGTGAAATCTAATGTGTTAGAATATTGAAATTGCACAATGAGTTGTTCCTGAAATAGCTACTAGGAGGAAGTTAAAGAGACCCTTCATGGGTAGAGAGAAAATATTTGTTATTTGTGCAAGGAGGAGGGGGGAAAATGTTAATAAGTCATGCATTATCAGATATAAATTTTTAAATTATTTTTCTGGGTAGATCAACCATGCGACGATGATTCCCTCGTCAGTCCTTTATCGCCTTCAAAAACGGGTAACAACGAGGTTATGTCCGATTTCGCATCCAGTATTCAAAAAGTAAAAGATGTGAGTGCAATTAACAAAGGAGGGTAGGCCTACTTCAATTTTCTACAATTAAATATTGACTTGCCTTTATTTTTGTGAAGTGTGGCTGGTATTGGGGACCAATCAGTGGAGAGATGGCGGAAAAGATTCTCAGTACCGAACCGGATGGATCTTTCATCTTGCGGGACAGTTCAGACGAATACTACATATTTAGTTTGACTTTTAAACTGAATGGTTTCGTGAGGCATGTAAGGATCGAACACGAGCATGGTAAGATTAAATTTTGAATTAACTATTGGCGAATTTCACTTGGGTACTCCCGGAGTACCCTGGAGTACACTCGGGTACTCTTTTTTGGACAAGTGAAATTCGCCATATATACATGTACACTAGATTTCCGACTATCCGTAATCTCACACTAGACCGATCATCCGGGAAACTTCATTTCCCAGCTTTCCAGAATAAGCGGGAGTCTGCTGTTCAAAATGCAGCATTTAAAGGAGAGAAACTTACCTTTAAGTATCTTTTTGTAGGAAATTTCAGTTTTGGGACGTTCACGAAATTCAAGAGCCACACAATAGTGGAGTTCATCGAGAATGCAGTGGCACATTCGAGGAGTGGTCGCTATCTGTTCTTCATCCACAGGCGCCCCGTTTTGGGTCCGATGCGCGTCCAACTGCTTCATCCCGTGTCTCGTTTCAAGCAGGTGCAGTCCTTGCAGCATATGTGCCGCTTTACCATCTTAAAAGTGGTGCGGCGAGACCTTATCGAAAATCTACCAATTCCGAAAAGACTAAAAGATTATTTGAATACGCCACACTATTATGCCGAGCAAATGCAAGAATATCAAAATATTTTTACCGCTGGATCCAGTCCTCTGTCGGCGCCTCCTCATGTGGAAAATTCAAACCCAGAAACTTAATGGATTGATTATTTTGTTGTGAAGCAACTGTCATGGAGAAATGTTACATGGTGGGAAGGTGTTGTTAGCTAGTCACAATTCAGTTCATATCACTATATTATTTTTGGATCTCGCTTTGTCAGATCCTATTTGGTTAGATTCAGATTTTTAAGATGTGTTGCAACGCTGTCACTTTAATACCTTTAGTTAGCCATGTGATACTTTTTAAATGGTTATTACAGTGCGGTTGTCTCGTTAAAAACGAACAGATATTACAATAGCTATTTTGTTAAGCTCACGACAAATGTACCTACGGTGTTGTATCTGCTAAAATACCGGTATCAAAATCGAGAATATTGATGAGGAAAATTAGAAGTCAAGTATTTATTTTTCCCACACGTTAATTTTTCTTAAATTTACATACACACATCATTGACAATTGCACCTTTTTAAAACAATTCACAATCACGCACTTTTGCCTATGTTTTTACGTGACTTTTCTTTAATTTTGTGAAATTAATATATGATATATTAGGAATGTAATAATTTCTTTATATATTTATGTGATTTGAATTTTTATCTCGCTGCTGTTAGTAATAAATTTTGTTGGTTTTTTCCCATATTTAAAATAATATCAACCTTCCGCACATTGCAGATAATAGAATCATATAAAAATTTATTGGAGTCAAAAACGTCACCAATATTAAAATATCTCAAAAAAACTCCCTACCGCCCAGAATAAATGACTAAAATCAACACTTATTTTACACATTTGACTTCAGGCCAGGATTTTTCACAGGAGATGCTGGCCCACTGAATAGTCCTTTGCTATATAAATTAATTGTTTGAAAAGTTTGTTTGAAAAATTGAAAAGTTTTACAGAGAACAGATTGCACTCTATGTCCAATTTTAGCATTAATTTCTTGAACAGATTAACCCGACCACTTTTTGTTAAAAAACCATTGGCATCCTGACCTTGTTTCTTGAATCATACCAATTCCTCATAAAATTATTTCGTTTTTGTAACTCTGACTTAGATCCTTGTGAGGCAGGACGATTGAGTTCAAGACTATGACCTCTGATGGCACGTGCACGTTGCATCCTGTAAAGTTATCAATTGCACAATTAAAAGTTTTTATTACTTGTTATCAAATTTTTGAAGAAAAAACTACGCTTTCATTTGTTTACGTAATAAATTCCTCATCCAACATTTTACGACCGCATAAGCTTGTTAAATAATTTTTGCACTTACCTAATATGGTGATGGATGGATTCAGTCTTCCATTACTGTTAAACAGAGGCACATTCTCCATTTTGGCAAAAGGTTTATTGGGATTGGGATCGCACGGCGTTCCCTCGATTCGACACCACGCACCGACGACACTGTTCCATCCAATTATGCTGTACAAGATGCAACTGTGGTCCTACGTAATTTCGTATAAAGTATAAAAGGGTAAACATAAAAAAAAGTTGAAATATCTTCTTTCACCATTTTTCTGAAATTGAGTATTATCAAAGTAGGCTTGATAAAGCCAACAAAATCTGTTACTAGCATTAACTTAATTAACATGTTTATGAGAACAATTTATGAATTAGTGTAAAAAATCTTCCACTTTTTGAACTGATTCAGGCTATTAAATTTTCAAGAGGAACCGGACGGCTGATGAATCCGTTAATAGTGCAGGTTTAGACATGACAAGCCCAGATTGTGAATACAACATAATTCAGAATGGAAAGTGAATGGTATTAGAATATTTCTCCATAAGAAGCGTCTGGTATTAACTGTGGGATTTCAAAATTACCAAGGGCTATGGCAACTTTGTGAAATAGGGTCAAATGAAGTGCAGTGCATGAAAAAATTAATAATATTTAACAATTCTGATTAGCAAACGAACCTGTATAACAGCGTTTCCCAAAATCACAGATTCCCTTATCCTCACTCCTGGTCCAACCGAGACGCCCTTACTTATGCTCACGTTTGGTCCTAACTAAAGTGAACGTGAGATAATTAAACTAATTCCTCTGTTTAAATCCATATCGCTTCTGTGAATAAGCGTACGTACTTTGGCTGTGTGGTGTACAGTGGCGGTTGGATGAATAAACACGTCTCCCTTGATCCGAGGTTTGCCAGAACCATTTTCGGCCAATCTTTCAGGATGCTGCTTGTGGTAAAGATCCAAATAGTGCTTATTTGCATATATCGCAGAGCTGCGGAAAACAAATTCTCCATTGGTTAGTAATTAAAGAGAACTAGCTCTGTTCTGGCCAGGCCTTGGAACGAGTTTTTCATCTTTTACAGATTTAAACTTGCCACAATGAACTTACCCAGCAGTTTTCATCTGACTCCACCAGGCTGCCGTATGAAAGACGAACAAACTACCGGTCCCAACTAGCGGCATCAAGATATCTTGTTCTAATCGCAGATTATCCTTCCCATATCCATTGTCACCCATATTTGATCTACAAAATTGTGACAAGCAGGAACTGGCTTCGATACATTTTCAAGCTAAATCTCGCACAAAAATGTTATAACATACGCATAATATTCCTGTTGCTTTTTGTTGAAAACCATGGCAATGTGTTGAAAGATATTTAAGGAACAAACGTAAATGCCACAGTTGATGGTCGTGCTAACAAACGTTGATGGTTTCTCCGCATAATGCATCACCTAAATTGTAAGAAATCCAACTCAATCATCTAAATATGACACCGAAATATTTTTTCAAATTCGATTCAAAGCATTTAATTGTGAAAATATTTTTATAAAGATGAAGCATTCGTACTAGAAAAAATGCTCCAGGCAAAAAAATATTTACCTCATGGTTCTCTTTGTCTTCAACAACGCACCCATAATTCAGAGACTGCTGCCGCGTTGCCTAAAACGTGATTTAAGATTGGCATCAAGAATACGTTTTAACTTTAAGTTGGCATTATCGGAGTTTTAGCTACCTCAGTCACCATGATAGTAACCAATGCCTGATTATCTCGGTTTTGATGGAACTTGGTCATTTCAACAAGAGGGAAATTACCGCACACATCGCCGTGCATCAATATGAAGGCATCGGGATTGCCGCTCTTGATCTGATCGCGAAAATGGTAGATTCCCCCGGCTGTTCCCAAAGACGCATATTCTTGAAGATACCTAAGCACATAGAAGACTGCTGTAGACCAATACTTGACAAAAGGGCGAAAGGCAAGGAAGGTCTATAATTACTCGCCTTATGGTGATTTTGTACTCCTGGGCCATGGATGAAACAAAACTGGATATGGCATCATTAGACTGATATTGATAGAAACCAATCAACAAAATTTCCTTCAAGTTTGGCACCTATTGTAAAAATAGTCAGGAATGCGATAATTTGCAGAAATACAGCCAAGATCGAATGCTCAATCATGAAATATTAAAAGCTGAAACAGGCTTAGTTTAATTTTTTTTTAAAAATTCTAAATGCTTCACAATTACTTTGCAGCATGCTTCAATGTGATGTTGGATCGAAGGAAATCCAGCCACGGGGAACAACGGCTTTGGCACGTCCAAAGACAGAGGACGAAACCTAGTCCCTAAAAATAATAATAAAAAAACATGTATTTTTCAATTTCTTAAAAATACAAGTAAATAGTTGTACACAAATACTTTTTTGCCAGGTCAGAGGCCAATGTATACATATAATGGCAGATGAAGTTCAACTACAGTACTACAATGGATCCAAGCAAGACATGAAGCTGCGCTTTAATCATTTCCAAAACTTTTGAAAAACCACAATCTATCTCTCGTACTTGGTTTACATTACTATTTTTTTTAAAAACGTCAGAGTGAATAAATTTCGAAAGTAAAGCTGGTTCAGATAAATAGCTATGTGAACAGGCACAACCTACGACAACTGAAATAAATTTGCACTAGGAAGGCACTTTCAATTCAGAAAAGGAAATAGTTTTCTGCCTTGCAATGAATGAGAAACATTTGTGATAAACGATGCACGAACACAATAAGTATGTTTTGCATTGAAAAAACGGGTCAAGGCTGAGGAAAACTTGTCACCAAACTTTCACAGTACAGTTGACACAAAAAGTAAGTGCAAGTAAGAAAATTGCTGTTTTCAGAAAAAAATAAATGGTGCAGATTTTTAAAACTACATTTATAATAACACTTACAGTGCATGGATTAAGTAACAACTAAAATTTTTTAATAATAAATAAGTAAATTTTAAATTAATAAAAACGAATATTTTTTGGCACAAAAAAGTGCACACCCTCCTATACTGGTAGAATTTGCTAATTTCTGGCCATTTAGTTATTTTTTACCTAATAAATTATGGTGATTTAACTTCTGGGTATAAAGACTAACTAGTTTTTTACCACATTGGTAAGTTCTGCAGAAAATTTAGTTCATAATGGCCTAAACTAAGCGAGTTCTGCTTTGCAATGAGAAAAGAGTTATTCAAATATATTTTTGTGGAAATTTAACATCGAGAGATGGCAAATGAATTTAAAATATCACGTATGGCAGAATATAAAATCTCCAAAATTAAATAAGATACCGGAAAAGTCATAAACAAACTCGGAACAAGCCATCCATGTGAGCTATCTGTGAGGGAAAAACGACAGGCTGTTAGATTTGCTCTTAAAAATCCAAAAAGGTCTTCATAAATGTTTACCAAACACATTGCGTCAGAATCAGGGAAGGTTGGGACACAATAAACCATCAGAGGTATTCTAAATTATCCAGACATAA
>JAQGBX010005151.1:0-14141 GCA_034698745.1 Megaphyllum sjaelandicum | reverse complement strand
ATCATTTCCTGATTCCTGTGTTGTCTTTGACTTTTGTGGAGATGTGATCCAATGTTTATTAATTGCAATTGCTAGGGCTTGAATAAAGACGCATGGCGTCGAAACGTTGCACACAAAATTAACTTGTGTTTTTTGATCGTGTGTTGGCTCAATATTCTTTATCTCCATTTAATCCTTTAGATCAACTGTCGGGTAACTTTTTAGAAGTGGTCAAAATGTTGGTGGAGGCCAGAGCCAATGTCAATTGTGTTGACGAAGATAAGTGGATGACGCCTCTTATGTACGCCTGCGAGAATGGCCAAAGCGCCATCAGCAGTTACCTGTTGGAAATGGGGCGGAGGTGAATGCTCGTGATTTAGAAGGGACGACTCCTCTTCTGTATGCCCTCAACAGCGAGCCCTTGAACGTGTCACTCATCTCTGACCTGCTGAAGGCCTTGGGCAGCATCAAATGCAGTGACAGTAAAGGAAGTCTGCTCCACGCAATCCTCTCAATACCAGGTAGATATTTTGAGGATGTCAGGTGGGATGAAACGTTCTCGCATTCCTCGAAAACCATGGAAGAATATTCTTACATGCTAGAGAAACAGTGCATTTTCATGTCACCCGAATTAATCTCCATTTATTCATTTAGATCATTTCCCGGATAACTATTTAGAAGTGGTCAAGTTGTTGGTGGAGGCTGGAGCCGATGTCAATCATGTTGATAAAGAAGAGATGATGATGCCTCTTATGGACGCCTGCGAGAATGGCCAAAGCGCCATCGGCAGTTACCTGTTGAAAATGGGGGCAAAGGTGAACGCTCATGATATTTATGGCAATACCCCTCTTCTGTATGCCCTCTACATCGATCCCTTGAACCTATCATTCATCTCCGAACTGCTGGAGGCCGGGGCCATCGTCAGAGGCAATGATGGTAAAGGAGGTCCGCTCCACGCACTCCTCATAGGTGGATTTTATCAGAGTGATACGTGGGATGTTTTAGAACTTCTGCTGTCTTATCCGTGCGACATCGATGCCGTTGGGGAAGGGACAGCGCCGCTACATCTGGCCTTATTTCACGATGATCTGAAATCGGCGCGGATGTTGGTCCGGGCTGGCTGCGAGGTGAACGTCAAGGATATTATGGGTTTCACGCCCCTGCATTACGCCATCTGGGAGCGTAAATACCATTTTGTGGAGCTACTCTTGGCGGCCGGAGGACGGATCCCTCATCTCAATGTCGAGAGCGTCGATCCATCGATGCTGCAGCGGTGGCTGGCCATGGGCGCGGAATGCCCGAAGCTGTCCAACTTGTGTCGAAGGACTTTCATCGACCACTACGGGGCCGATGCCCAACGTTGGATCAAGAAGCTTCCATTGCCCCCGTTGATCAAAAGATATCTTTCTTACGAGATCTTGTAAAATGGACATCGGCTGGACAAAATAAACCTTCCAGATTTTACGATTGTAAGTTAAAACTTTGCGCCATATTATAAATGTCGCCATGTTCTTGATGTATGCGGAACTTTTACCCGAATCTCGCCGAGTAATACGATCCTCAGAAACTGAGTAATTGGTCTTTTTGAATTTTAGCCGTGGAAACGTAATACGCCGCAGTCTTACATTTCATTTCTCTGGACTTTGATTTTCTAGTTTCTTTCATAATGCCATTTGGGACTGCACATTTTTACCATTTTCTGAAAACATATTCGCAATATTTTCCACGTTTTTAAAGAAATTTTCTACGTTAGTTTTCCGAAAAAAAAATTTATATTGTCGATTTTGCAAAATATGCCAATTTTTGACCAATTTATCGGTCAGAGATTTTTTTTTTAAAACCTGAAAAAGTCAGGGAAGTTGAAAATTAGATTTCTGGGAAACCTTTTTTTATGATTAAAAGACCGGCACGAGTACTTGAAAAATTGAAATTGTCTATTTTTTTCTCGGAATTTTCCTGAGAATTTTTATGTTGAAAAATAGCTGTTTCGATTTTTTTTGTTATTATTTAATATTATATCCTTTAAAATTACTGATCATTGCAAAGTTTTCAGTTCAGTCATGTTTAATAGTGACGCGTTTTATGGATGGCCCTCCGCGCTATCTAGACTCAAGTACGATTCGAAATAGCGGATCAGCTGACATTCTATTTGAAACATTGGCGTTATTTCGTCCACTTTCATTTAAGTCTTTAGTGGATTAAAAGCTCGTTTAATTCGCATTTTATTCGTCTTTTATGGAAAAGGTGATTGAAAGGTACGTTGATTCACTTGTCTGAAAATTTAAAACCTTTAAAATGCCTTTGGAAGTTTATTTCTTAATGTTCCTAAAGCCCATATAGGCGCCAAAAGAAGTCACACTTGTTCAGGGATTGCTGAAAACATAATTAATTACCGTAATTGTTGCTTTTAAAGGTTTAACTATACGTGTGTTCATTTATTTAACAGTTATCACGGCAGGATATTTCTTTTTTTTTAACAGTAAGATTGTATTTTCTACTGAAAAAAAATGATGAAATCGAAGAAGGCACCCAAAGCTGTTCCAGCCAGCAAAAAGACAGAGGAAGAGTTGAAAAAGAAACTAGAAGACGATGATGATGAAGAGGAAGATGACGTGGAGGAGGACGAGGACGACGATAATGAAGATGATGATGATGAGGAAGATGATGACAATGAAAATGAAGTAGCAGATGATGACGAGGAGGAAGATGATGATGAGGAGGACGATGATGACAATGAAAATGAAGTAGCAGATGATGACGACGACGATGATGATGAGGAGGAAGATGATGATGACGACGACGATGATGATGAGGAGGACGATGATGACAGTAAAAATGAAATAACAGATGATGACGACGAAGATGATGACAATGAAAATCAAGTAGCAGATGATGACGACGACGATGATGACAATGAAAATGAAATAGCAGATGATGACGACGACGATGATGATGAGGAGGAAGATGATGATGACGACGACGATGATGATGAGGACGATGATGAAGATTCCCCATCCAAAAAAGGTGCGAGCAAAGATGGAAAACCTACACAGAAAGACGCTGAAAAGAGGAAAAATGATGATGATGGCAGTATCACAAAAAAGTTGAAAACCGACAGTAGTAAGTGACCTCCAAATGACCACTAAATACAGTCTACTCTCAATAATTGTATTTGGTTTTTGGTTTTATTTATTTTGTGATAACAAGGCTACATCAGTGATTAAATCAATCACTGAATTAGCTTTGTTTTTACATTATTATTATTATTATTATTTTTTACAATATTTGAACCATCTTATACGGAAAAAGGGAAACTTTCATTTGAAAAAAAAAAAAATTTAGTTATTGGGGTTAACAGAACTAACGGATGTAACGAACCGTTCTAATCTGCACCTTTTCCCGTCTAGAAAAACCCACCCCAGAAGACTTGAGTAGAGGTGTCTCAGTTAGGGGCATTCAGGGGCAAAGCATTAAGCTTTTTTCCATTAGCGCCACGAAATTTGTTTTGTGTTAACTTTTTTTAATGGAGTTCAATTATTTTGTCCTATAATGTATGTCCTCTTGTATTTCTGCCTGTGCAACAAATAATAAATGTGCAGTGTGTGATAAGAGAGAAAAAAAAAACTTGGCCGCTGGTCCCGATGGCATCAAACCTATCATGCTCCTTGTTACAGAGCGTGCACTGGGCTGGGCATGGTTGAGTAGATTGGGGCAGCTGCATTCACCGTGTAAGCTTCTTCAAGGAGCCAAAGAAACTCACTGTTCCAATGCTTGCTCTCTCACAATCCTGGACAAAAGCTACTTTCTCCCAGACCCCCACTTCTCCGGCCATCGCGATCATCCTCTCAAAATTCGCCTATACTCTCCTAACCACGATGTCTTTAAATTTTCTTTCTTCCCTCGCACGATCTCACTCTGGAACAACCTCCCTTGCAAGGTTGTACAGGCCCCATCCCTCGAATCTTTCAGATCTCGCCTTACCGCCATCCGCCCCCACACTCGTGCGACAACAAACTGCATGCGGACAACCCACAGGGGGTGGGAGTTCTTGCTAAGTATGTTAAACCCTAAGGGGAGAGTAACATGCATGTAAAAACCCTGGTTTAAACTAAATAAAAGGTCTGGGTTGAATTCAGGTCATTGAAGACCCGATAAATTGGAACAGTCAGGGTTTGATTCCATACAAAAATATTTTATTTAAAAGGTGTTAGTATACACATTCATCATGTGTTATAATTCAAATACATTTTTTAATATTGCTCACCTAAGAAAGAGAACGAAAAACACTCTGAATATATACGTTTTCAAATGTTACAGACCGGTAAGAAAACAAATGACTGATAATTTTTGATTTCACATAAACCCTTAATGAACTCCTAACCTTGCTCTTTATACTGACCAGGGTTGAAACCATCGATTCAAACTGTCCACAACTCCGGATAAGAGTAAGCCAACAATTAAATTGGCTACCACATTGAGAGTAGCTATGTACTAACTCTAATCAAAAGGACTTCAATAACCGTTAATTCAGATGGTTAAGATTTCCCATGCTAGCTCGAGAGAAGTTTGTTATATGCTGTCTCCTCTCAAAGAATCTCTAAAACCGTCAGTTCAGACTGTCGCGTGTGCTCGGTTGCTGGTCCCTGGCATCCGTGAAATGGTGGCCACAGGTTGATTAGTGCGCTGGATCCCTGTTGCACTTCAAGCAACTACCGTGTCTCCGTGGAATGTTTTCATTTACTGTATCTCGTTTTATTCGTGTTAATTTTTTGTCCTTTATTTATTCAATCAGATTCCCCTAATGCTTAATTTTTTGTCATTCATGTAGTGGAAATGTCGAAGACTTCGGTATGCAAGTCCTTCAGAGAGAGACTTTTGAACCGAGCAGTGAAAGCAGGCCGTGGCAAGAAGGTGTCTCAACTCCTGAGTCAAGGAGTTGACGTCAATCGGATGTTTCGTGGGCAATTGCCGCTGCATGTGGCCTCTACAGGAACCCGTGATGGCAAGTCGATCTTAATTTATTATAGGTTTAGTGCTTAGGGGCCGTGGGGGGAGGAGATAAGTTGTCACGGACAGAATGTGTAGACTGCAGAGGGAGGGAGTATAATTATCTTAGACGTCCACTTGGGGGGAAAAAACTGCCTAATCAGTTCCCGGAGTAAAAGAGAAATGGAGCTCAATATTGCAAAGGTTGATTGTAAATTGCGAAAGTCAATAAACAGGGCAAATCCAGTCCTGGAAAAGTCAGAGAACCGGACACAATGCGGACAGGTGGTAGGAGGAAGTCCAATTTTAGACAAATTTTAAGAATGTCTTTTTTGAATGGCTCCTTAGTGTTCTATGAAATCCTAAGTCGTGAAACCTTCTTGCATTCCTGGAAAACCACGTAGGAATATTCTTAGGTGCCAGAGAAACGGTGCATTCTCGCATCATGCGAATTAATCTCCATTTATTCCTTTAGATCAACTCTCGGGTAACTTCTTACAAGTGGTCAAAATGTTGGTGGAGGCCGGAGCCGATGTCAATCGTGTTGACGAATATAAGCGGATGACGCCTCTTATGTACGCCTGCGAGAATGGCCAAAGTGCCATCGGCAGTTACCTGTTGAAAATGGGGGCAGAGGTGAACGCTCGTCATTTTTGTGGCAATACCCCTCTTCTGTATGCCCTCGACAGCAAGCCCTTGAACGTGTCGTTCATCTCCAATCTGCTGAAGGCCGGGGCCAGCGTCAAATGCAGTGACGGTAAAGGAAGTCCGCTCAACGCAATCCTCTCAAAACCAGGTAGATATTTTGAGGATGTCAGGTGGAATGAAAGGTTCTCGCATTCCTGTAAAACCACGAATGAGTATTCTTACGTGCCAGAGATACAGTGCATTCTCGCGTCACGCGAATTAATCTCCATTTAATCCTTTAGATCATCTCCCGGCTAACTTTTTAAAAGTGGTCAAAATGTTGGTGGAGGCCGGAGCCGATGTCAATCATGCTGAGAAATGGCAAATGATGACGCCTCTTATGTACGCCTGCCAGAATGGCGAAAGCGTCATCAGCAGTTACCTGTTGAAAATGGGGGCAGAGGTGAACGCTCGTGATTTTAGAGGCACTACCCCTCTTCTGTATGCCCTCGACAGCAAGCTCTTGAACGTATCGTTAATCTCCGACTTGCTGAAGGCCGGGGCCAACGTCAAATGCACTTTCAGTAAAGGAAGTCTGCTCAATGCAATCCTTTCAAAAAAAGGTAGATATTTTAGGGGTGTCAGGTGGGATGAATCGTTCTCGCATTCCTCGAAAACCACGGAAGAATGTTCTTACGTGTCAGAGAAACGAAGCAATCTCGCGTCACAAGAATTAATTTCCATTTTTTCATTTAGATCATCTCCAGGCTAACTGTTTAGAAGTTGTGAAAATGTTGGTGGAGGCCGGAGCCGATGTCAATCGGCCTACCAGAAAGAAGAAGAAGTTGATGGCGCCTCTTATGTACGCCTGCGAGAATGGCCAAAGCGAAATCGGCAGTTACCTGTTGAAAATGGGGGCGAATGCGAACGCTGTTGATTTTTATGGCAATACCGTTCTTCTGTATGCCGTCTGCATCGAGCCCTTGAACATATCATTCATCACCGATCTGCTGGAGGCCGGGGCCATCGTCACAGGCAATGACGATAAAGAAGGTCCGCTCCACACGATCCTCTCAGGTATAGATGGATTTTCTCAGAGTGATACGTGGGATATTTTAGAACTTCTGCTGTCTTATCCGTGCGACATGGATGCTGTGGGGGACAATGAAGGGGCAGCGCCGCTACATATGGCCTTGTTTAACGACGATCTGAAATCGGCGCGGATGTTGGTCCGTGCTGGCTGCGAGGTGGACATCGAGGATGGTGAGGGTCACACGCCCCTGTATTACGCCGTCTGTGACAACCAATACCATTTTGTGGAGCTACTCTTGGCGGCCGGGGGACGGATCTCTCGTGAAAATCTAAGTGAGCTCGAGAGCGTCGATCCACCGATGTTGCAGCGGTTGCTGGCCGTGGACGCCGAATGCCCGAAGCTGTCCAACTTGTGTCGAAGGTCTTTCATCGACCACTACGGAACCGATGCTCAACGTTGGATCAAGAAGCTTCCATTGCCCCCGTTGATCAAAAGATATCTTTCTTATGAGATCTTGTAAAATGGACATCAGCTGGACAAAATGGACATTGCAGATTTTACGATTGTAAGTTAAAACTTTGCGGCATGGGATAAATGTCGCCACGCCCTAGTTGTATGCGGAACTCTTACCCGAATCTCGCTGAGTAATGCAATACTCAGAAACTGAGTAATTGGTCTTTTTGAATTTTACCCGTGGAAACGTAATACGCGACAGTCTTGCATTTCATTTCTCTGGACTTTGAATTTCCTGTTTTTTTCCACAATGGCATTTGGTTCTGCACGTTTTTACCGTTTTCCAGAAGACAAATTCGCAATGTTTTCCACGTTTTCCGAGCGCAAATGTTAAATATTTTCCAAATACTAAATTATCTCGTTTTTAAATAAATTTTCGACGTTAGTTTTCGGAAAAAAATATTTTTCAGTGTCGATTTTCTGCAAAATATGCTAATTTTTGACTGATTGTCATCGGTCAGGGAAATTTTTTCAAAACATTGAAAAGTCAGGGAAGTTGAAAATCAAATTTCTGTGGGAACCATTTTTTTTAATGATTAAACGACCGGCGCGAGTTCAATTTAATTATTTTATTTGTCTATTATTTTCTCAGAATTTTCGTGTTGAAAAATAGCTGTTTCGATTTTTATTATTATTTAATATTAAATACTGTAAAATTACTTATCATTGCAAAGTTTTGAATTCAGTCATGTTGGTGACGCGTTTTATGGATGGCCCTTTGCGGTCTCTAGACACAAGTATGATGCGTAGTCTAGACACAAGTATGATTCGAAATATCGGATCAGCTGACATCCCATTTGAAACATTGGCGTTATTTCGTCCACTTTCATTTTAGTCTTTTATGGATTAAAAACTCGTTTAATTCGCATATTTTATTCGTCGTTTATGAAAATGGTTATTAAAAGGTACGTGGATCCACTCGTGTGAAAATTTAAAACTTAAAATGCCTTTAAAAGTTCATTTCTTGTTCGTAAAGCCCATAGGCGCCAAAGTCTGAAGTCGCTCTTGTTCAGGGATTGCTGAAAACATAATCAATTTCCGTAAGTATCGTTGCTTTTAGAGGTTTAACTTTACAATTGTTCATTTTTTTAACAGTTATGACGGTAGGATATTCCTTTTTTAACATTCAGTAAGTCCTGGTATTCTGATGCTGGGTCGGTCATGACCAAACTGCTTAGTTTGCCACATGCTACTGTGTATTGACTGTAGGGTAAAGAATTGAATTGTATGTGGAGGGCTAGCTATTCCATCATGTAACATATTCAAGCGCCCCATGCTTGAATATGCCAGTGCAGTATGGGACCCCCAAACGAAATCCCTCCAAGACTAGTTGAAAGACCCCAGCGCCAAGCTTGCCCGACACATCACAGAAAACTACTCTTGGGTCATATGGGGAACTGGATTTTTCCCTGGAATACAGGAGGGTAAAAGGGAGATTTCGCCATTAAAATTAAGCCGTAGAATGCGACTAAATAGGCGACGATCATTGCCTGATCCTGGGCCGAAAAGGGGTTATCTGCATAGACTATATAACACGTCATCATTAAGATTAATTAAACTTACGGTTGGGATCGAGACACACCAATTCCAAGTTTGATATAACAACTGGGAGTTGACCTGGAGGAGGGGTTGTAATCGAGAAGAAGGTCAAAATCGCACCATGAATTAATGGCTGAGGGTACATCTTTTTATCTTACAGCATCATGTCAAGATTTTAAACATATATCGCAAGAAAACAAGAATTCAGTGGTGAAAATTCCCTCGGAGGGTAACAAGATTTTGAGAGGAAACCTAAAAAAAATGCTCTATTCAAAAGAAAAAGTTACATACAAACTTCAGCTCTAGTAATTAATTGAGAGAAAAATATTTGTCTCGACCCAATCCAAAATACGATAAAGTTAAGAACGATTTTCTTAACAAAACCTTACCATATAAACTCTTAAGTTTAAACTTCTCAACCAGAGTAGGTAAAGCTTCCTTCAAAAGCACAACCTACAAAATACTCACAAAAAAAAACAAAAAAAAAAAAACAAGGACACTTCAGGAGCAAAATGGGGAAAAGCATCCTCATAAAGCAACATGATAATAATGCAAATTCCCATTATATTCAATGAGCACGCATATCGACCACCAAGAAAAATGAATACCTCTTCCCTTATTTTGGTGGGAGAAAACACACGAGGTAAACAAAGGGCAAAAAGATAAATTACGAGATAATACCGAGCAAGGTGGCTTAGAGGTTAGCATCCTCGCCTTGCATTCGGTAGAGCTGGGTTCGGTTCCCAATTCGGCTATCCTCGATTGTGGTTTTTCATGGTTTCCTGCAATTCCATTGAGGTAAATGCTGGGATAGTTCATTTATTAAATCGACCATGAATGTCCTCCTATCCTAATCCCATCCCACCCTCCTTGTTAAAATCCCAAATATAGGAAAATTTATTAAATTGAGAATTTGGGATCAATCAAATTGTATAATGATCCCTCCTGCCACATGGTACTATGTACTGACTGTAGGGAAAATGAATTGAAAGAATTGAGATCCCTTTGTGGTTTTTCATGGTTTCCCACAATTCCTCCAGGCAAATGCTGGGATAGTTCATTTATTAAATCGGCCATGACCGTCTTCCTATCCTAATCCCATCCCACCCTCCTCGTTAAAATCCCAAATATGAGAAAATTAATTAAATTGATAATTTGGGATCAATCAAATTGCATAATGATCCCTCCTGCCACATGGTACTATGTTGTCAAGGTTCGCCCTGACATTCCCCGAATTCCTCGCTGACTGAAGGATGTTTGGCGTTAGGTGGCTCTCCAGGTCGGAGGTCACCTGGGAAGTCGGGGCGCCGGAATGTGCAGTTCGGTTTTGGATTTGGATGTGGACGAGTTGTCCCCGCCTTGACCGCTCTCGCTTTGCTTCAAGTTGAAGTTGTCTCAGTTGTATGTGAACGCGTTCGCGCTTTGAGATGGGGCTGCCCTCATGTTGAGGGCATTCCCCTTTTTGTTCTGTTAATTTTGAGTTGAATGTTTAATTGCTTTCGAGTGGGCTCGTAGCCTTGTTCTTTTTTTTGTAAGTTTCGCGAAATAAATGATTTCTTTGGAACTGACGGCTGCGTAGTCCCTTACAATATATAGGAAGTATCTCTCAGCATTAATTCGCCATGAGGAGTTGTGGGAAACCCTGAAAAATTACAATTGAGGATAGGCTGACACGGTAATTGAATCTGCATGGGTCTACGTAATGCGAGAGGAGCTACCTTGCCCGGACATAATGTTGTTAATCTTGGCATATCTGTAAGAAAAACCTTTTTAATGTTATAAAGTTGTTTCCACGCTGTAGAATAAAATGAAAAGACTTCGCTATTCCACAACAATCATTTTATTTCGCTTATACTGTAGGAAACAGAGTAACTTTTTGTTGTAAATTGCTGCCACCCAGTTGATTACATAAATTGCTTACATAAGTTTATGTTTCTGGGAACGACTGGCAATCATTAGCAACAGAAAGTTCTTCTGTTTCTTTCATGACCTACCCTCCTCACCGGAGGAAACAAAGAGGTACTTTCTAGTGCTAATTGGTTGCCAGTTGTTTCAAGAAGCATACTATTACAGTAAACGAGTGTAAATAATTAATGAAGGTCACAATTTATGTAAACAACTGGCAACAAATAACAACAAAATTTCTCTGTTTTCTCCAGTGTGATCGTAGCTATATAGCCGTAGTTTTGCATAATTTGTTAATATTTTGCAAGTAATATACAAGCATACAGTGGATCAAAAAAGTATTGGCAATAACTGTTTTTTCTGAAAAATTAAAAAATAAATTAGTTTCCTTAAAAACTATAATAGCCTATACATCTTGTGAAAAACAGTTTAGCAAAATATCTCCTTAAGTTTGAAAGAGCTTTACAGAACAGTCCCGTTAAAAAAACCGAAAATGTATACCAAACCAAAAAAGTATTGGCAAAATTGCATGACATCATCAATTATGCCACACATTTTATTAATGGCATAATTTAATGCTTTGTTTGAAGTGCTTTTGCCTCAATCACCACCTAGAGACGTCTAGGGATGGATTCCACTAGGTTTTTTGTGGTGTTTTTGGAATGCTTCTAGCATTTTTCTAGCAATTCAGTCTTCAGGTTTCCCATTGACGTAATTTCTTTTTTTTCAAATATTCATGTCATAATTCTTTACAAATTCTTAATTGGGTTCAAGTAGAGACCTATGAAGGGGTTCCAAGCTGACGAAGTGCATTAACCCAAAATTTAGCATAACTATCCCACTCAGCCCCCACACAATGTAAATAGTTATGAAAACTTAAGCTGAATATCCTAAAATTATTTTATTTTAATGAGAAGATAAATAAAAATTACAAGTTCTGTAATTAATAAATGAAATAAATTAGAATGTACATTATATATAAAAAAAGAATTGCAAGGTAATTGACACAAGAATTAAATTGGATATGCAAAATAGCTCTTTACTTCTGCTCCTTCATCTGATCAAGCAGTTTGCCCATCAGATCCAACATTTTGTTGTTATGCTTATTAGCTTTCTCATCCTCCTTCTTCATATACTTTAAAAGCCGATCCATTGATGTTTAATGATGCTTACTCTTGTGTTTCCTTTGAACCGAGCATTGAATCTTATCGGATGAAGAGTCTTTGACATTTTAACACATGAAGAAGTTGATGGTGCTGGTGCCGAATCAGACGTCTACGTTGATAATATTAAAACCAATGGCTTAATAATGTGTTTGCTTTGGAAAAATGCATCTAATTTGTTGTAATAAGGCTAATTTGTTGCTAAACTATCTCCATCCTCAGCTCTTCTTCCAGTATGTGGGGCCTTCAAATCCTGTTAAAAACATATTGAATGTTGGTTCTTCTTTGTAAAATCAAAACTGACAATCAACCAAATTAGGAATAGTTTACCTTATATTTGTTGACCAGATTTTCCCATTTTTTCTTTATGCTTTTTACTTCCATTCCTTCAAACCCAAATTCCTTTGCAACTTTTCTATAAAATAATGCAACACTTCTATAAATTGCTACCACTTTCTTAAATGAACTGAGGTACTAGTTCATTAGAACTGGAAACATGCTTACACCCATCTATCTTTTGCGGAACCTTATTGTCCAGTAAAATCCTCATCCAATTTAATTCTTGTTTCAATTAAGGACATTGTCTTGTATCGAGTCCCTGCAAAACAAAACAAAATCAATTACAAAACTGAAGAAACTGTAAACCTAATAAGTACTTCCAAACTAGCCTAGTTTTGACAGTAATAGGCATACTCACAAGAAGCGTTGACTTGTGTTTGATTTTGGTACCATTCAGCAAGTGTGAGAAATATGCAAACATAATTTTAATAAGTCTAGCCCTTTTGACCAAATTCTGAATATTCATTTGTATAATGATTAACCTTGACAATTCGTTATACAAAAGAATATTCAAGATTTATTTATGTGGTTCATCTCTTCAAAATAACCTCCCATATTTGCAACACTTGCTGAGTTGTACCCAAATCAAGCACAATTCAACCCCTGTCATGAGTAGTAGTATTAATGTTTTATTTTACATGATTCTTAAAGGAAAAACTTATACATAAGTTACATACTATTATTAATAATAATAAAAATAATAATCATACTGTTATGGATGATCTCACAAAAGTAAAAATAGTTAGAGAAAAAAACATTAACAGGTTATTTTGTAATTTGCAAATAGTTTCAATGTCAAATTTCTGTGTGATGTGAATTGGTTAGTGGATATTATTAAGTTTACAATCCACTCAGGGTTTCGCAAAGTTAAGCCATCCAGAAACAATGTTAATACCTATATTTAATGCAACACAAGGCTAATTATTAGTGTAATTATTTTTATGTACATCAAGTAGTTGTTTTGAAACTTGCAAATTACTTCACCATCAAAGTTTTGTTTGATCTAAACTGCTTAGAGGATATTTCTTGGTTTACAATCCGCTTATCATTTCTTGGAGTCAAGACATCCAGGAACATCGTCAATACCCGTATTTTTATGCAACACCAGGCTATTTTTGTGTAATTATTTTTTTGTACATGTAATAGTTGTTTTGAAACTTGCAAATTACTTCACTATCAAAATTTTGTTTGATCTGAACTGCTTAAAGGATATTTCTGGGTTTACAATCCGCTTATCGTTTCTTGGAGTTAAGCCATCGATGAACAATGATAATACCCATATTTTAACTGTAACGAATTAAAGTGGGTTCACATATCACATAAACAACCGATGCATAAGCATTACCAAAAGCAATCTTGAGTTTTGCACAATAAAAGAAGCGCACGAGAACATAAAACATATTACCCAGGTGAAACATCTCTCATCCTGAACAGCACACAGATATATATTGTCAATACTTTAACCCGCGCCTGCAGTGAACGCGTGTTCACCATATGATGAGCAAACCCTTACTGATTAGACATGTGAAGTTCCCTTTCTATTTATATGATAAAACCCATAGCGTCTGCCAGATGCGATTACCTAAGGGCAGGGATTAACATAGTGTTAATAAAATGTTGTGCTAGTTGCACAACATCATAATCCCTTTAGGATCAAAGTTCAAAGATTAATTACTCTAAGGAGATTCCATTTGTGGAATCTCAGGCTGGCGTGCAATTTGCATAATCACGGTCAACTGACCGTGACATCCCCCCTCTAAAATTCTGTTACTCCATTAAAGAGAGAGATTTATTCGTTCGAAGAGACTCAGCTCTTAAGACGTCTTTTTAAACATTATTTACAATAATTTACAATGGAAAATCAATAATTTTAGTACAAATTTGTTTACATCGTTGCGTGTTTGCATTGATAATATATAATATATTAGTTTTGCTATTGGTAGAGAGTATGGATCTGAAAAAGCTCATTTCTAGTGGATAAGACTTGTTGATGTGATACATAAAGAGAGGCTGTTCTAAACAATAACCACAAAGTGGGTTCGCTAGGATTTCTCAGA
>JAQGBX010005150.1:0-14141 GCA_034698745.1 Megaphyllum sjaelandicum | reverse complement strand
TCGAACAGATTCTTCGAGTCCAGCTAGGCCAAGGGGGTAGAATCGGGTACGGAGACTGTTCCTGATGAAAAGACGCACTCCAAAATAAGGGTGCCAGAGCCCGGACGTGATGTCCCGGACGGACATCCCTCGACGGCTCCCCAGACCAACCCGACTGTTCCTGCTCGGAGTGACGCCTCCCGACAACAACCGCCAACACTGGACCAACCGACGACACTACAAAAGCCCTCGGTGGTCTGGAAGCGAGAGCTTAAACCTCGCAAAAAGGGCAATCGCGTAGACGTGTATTACCAGTGTGGGGAGACATGTCTTAAGTCTAAATACAAGGTGACCACTTTTTGTCAAAAAGGGAACCTTCCGTGTGATCTAGATGCCTTTGACTTTTCCCCTAAAAACACTTTTCCGGGGCAGGTCAAAATTGCCCCGTCGGACAAGTAGGATACCGAGGTCCCTAATCCGGAGCCAAAAGTTCCTGACCCCTTGGATCCCGCTACCTCTGCTGAAGCCCACGTGATGGAGGAGTTGGATCCCTTTACGTACGAGAAAGCAATGTCGGCACGGGATGCTGATAAATGGCAGAAAGCGATGGAGGATGAGTTGCAAGTCCTTAAAAAGCGTAAAGTCTACAAGTCCGTACCGCTGCGGCAAATTGATCGCGTCCTTTCCTGCAGGTGGGTTTATGCCCGTAAGAGGGACTCGAAAGGCGCAGTCGTCCGACACAGGGCCCATCTCGTTGCGAAAAAGTTTCAACAACGCAAAGGATGGGACTACACGGAGGTGTACAATCCGGTGATTAACTTCGCCATCGTCCGCGTAGTCATGCTCCTGCTTGTTGTGTTTAGAGGTTGGATTACTTGCCCCCTCGACGTCAAGTGTGCCTTTCTTTACGGTACGCTTTAAAAACCCGCCCTGATGGAACCGCCACCAGGGGCAACGCGAACCGACAGATGTGTTTGGCGGCTGAATAAGTCCTTGTATGGCTTACACTAAGCAGGTCGTTGCTGGTGATAGACGTTGCATGAGGCATTGCAACGTCAGGAGTTTATCCCACTTGACAGTGTCGAGTGCATTTATCGACTTCGGTGGGATGCTCTGGTCATGGTTTATGTGGATGACTTACTGATCCTAGGTAAGGCTGACGGGGTAATTACTAAGGTAGTTGACCTACTGTCCCGGGTCTGTGACTTGAAGATTCTAGGCCCGGTGCAAACCTTCCTAGAAATCCAGTTTGAGCAGGACCGTTCTGACGGATGCGTAACCATGCACCAGACGCCGTACATCGACGTTCTTAGCAGGAGGCTAGACATGATCCCGACGAGACACACGAAGAAACCTCACCGAGTAGGAATGGTGTTCTCCCACGACTTGATGACTTCTACTGGAGAACCGATTCCGCTACCATATTGGAACGTAATTGGCTCGTTATTATACGTCCCTAGGATGACGCGAACCGACATACTAGTCGCGGTGAATACGTGAGCGAAGTATTTTAGTTCGCCTTTAATGATGGCCTGGTATCAGGTTGAGAACCTAGTAAATTACATGCAGCTGACCAAAAATAAAGGTCTGGTTCTTATCCGCACTCATGATACAAAGGGTCACGGCGTACTCTGGCGCATCCTGGGGTTTCGATGTGGATACGAGTCGCTCCATCTCGGGCATTTTGGTGATGATCGGCCAGTACCCTGTATCATGGAGATCTTTGCGTCAGACTGTGATTGCACAGTCGACCATGGAGGCTGAACTTATAGCCTCGGGCGACCTTGTGAAGGAATAACTTTAATTGTGTTTTTTTCCTGGAGGAGGTCAAGCTCATCACTACCCTACGGCATCCAGGAACCGGATATGTTTCTCGACAACGAGTCGGCGATCCACGCTATCAAGATCGAAGTCGAGAACAACACAACTAAGTACTTTGTAATGAAGCTTCGTTTTGTTAGGGACTATTTTAGGAGGGGTTTGTTCCAACTTCATTTCATCGAAACCAAAAACAATTTTGTGGATGTGTTAACGAAACCTTTCTCGGCTGGCAAAATTAAAGCTCTCACCCCGTATTTGCAGTAGTGCCGGTTGAAATCTCTTTCAACCGGATGAAGCCACGCTACGGGGGAGCATGTTATCTTTGATCTAAAGGTAGCTTGACTTGTGCTGATAACACTCTTTAATTTAATTTACAGATAGGGTAACGATTAGGAACAGAGGGTGCCAGTAAAGTGCCCAAGCTGAACCTCCCCTAATTCCGGAGAAAGGGTTTTCCTTTTATTGTTTTTAATCGTTTTGGATCCTAGTGTGTGTGGGCACACACATTTTGTTACGTTGTTTTTATTTTTGTTTATCTTGATATTGTCTTATTTATTTTCTTGTGTATTTGATACTGGACAGAATTGTTCAGCTGTTAAAATCGTCTGCTTTTAGCATTAGTCGCTGTTTTTGTCGCTAGGCGGCGACTGTGACCCGTTTTCGATTGGCATCCGCGCCTAGTGCTGGGTTATTTTTGTTAGTACTGTAAACGCTTTTGCCTTTTGCACTTGAGCCTAGCGCAGTACTGCTTTTCTGTTAGTAAAAGCGATGTTAGTACAGAGTTTTCTCTCACTACTCAGCTGATCGTTGCCAGGCTTGCAACTTGGGGTTTTAGGGTTCTGTTTTATCCCAGAACCCCTCTCATTTTCTGTTGTGGAAGCTATGTTTTTGCTCGGACTGTACCTGATCGTACTCAGTAAGTTAATAAACAAATGTGCCAAGTATTAACGTTTTGGCTGATTGGTTTTCTGGCCCTTTTTGGACTGATCAGACAGCGCAACGTCTGCTAACTAACAATATCGCATGTCGCGCACTTGAAGCGTTTTACACCTAGGACCTCAGGCAACGTTTTTTTTAGCCGCTTAATGCCACTACAGGAGGTCCCGAGGAAGAAATGGTTTTGAGACAAAGACCACTTGCTGCTTGGTTTGTCTGGAGGTCGACACGTGCTTTGGTTGTTTCGCGCCATCGAAAAGTTTTTTTCGCGTTTGCGATCGATTTCCGAATTGTTTTCAATAATGGCTGCAAAGTACTTGGATTCCGGTTTATCGGTCGATGAAGAATGGGTTTCGGGCTGTTTTTCGTTTGACATTCCGGAGGATTTTTTGGGGACGTTGGTCCCAAAAAGTGTTTCGAAATACTACACCGGTCACGGTTTCGCAGGCTGTTTTCGAGAGGATCGAAAGAGAGGCGCCCAGAGTTATTCCGAAGAATCTGAGAGCTAAAATTTTGTTGGAGGTTTGGCCAAAACCGACTTTAAGACGTTGTGCTTTAGTAAACAATATTCGTCAATTCGGTAAGCCTTACTTAGAAGACTGCAAGAAACAAGTTTAAACATGGCTGACTCCTACCGATAGTGCTGTGGGGAGTTCGGTGCCAAAACCGGCCTCCATAACAAAGTGCAAGCCTTCGTTGGACAAATTTCCGTTAACACACTCTTAACCATGTAACGCCTTGTGCCTTCAATATCCGAGTTACATTGAAGGTACACTGAAGTTATTTATAATTTCGCAGTAAAATTGGAGTCAAATGACAAGCCGATACAGTAAATAGGGGATATTTTAAAAAAATGCAGGGACATTTTTAAAAAAAATTCTTTTAAGGTACATACCCTCAAAGTTCCCTCAAAATTTGAAATGAA
The DNA here is from genome assembly GCA_034698745.1 of Megaphyllum sjaelandicum. Classification (NCBI taxonomy): domain Eukaryota; kingdom Metazoa; phylum Arthropoda; class Diplopoda; order Julida; family Julidae; genus Megaphyllum; species Megaphyllum sjaelandicum. The sequence goes on along the minus strand of JAQGBX010005150.1, from coordinate 10,480 downwards.
TATCACATGACTGTTTAAACCAATAGGATTAAGTGCTAGTTTAATGCAGAAAAAGGGCAAAGTTCCCTGTTTACAACTTGGCTTGCTGGTGCAATGGTTGTCTGTGGGTTAATCGAATTAATCATTGCTTATGCAAATATGGATATTAGTGGCATGCAGCATGGATAATGCTTCAAAAAGGACTGTGACTGCAGTGAATTTATGAGGAAAATAGCTAAGGAGGGCACTGGTTGGTACATATTTTTTACCACCAGCTCAACATTCAAGAGATGAAGAAATGGCGACCATTTAAGGATCAGGAGATTCAGGTAAGAAAAACAAGTTTTAGTAGCAGTTTAGCATTACGCCGAAAATATATGTTAATTAGATTTGTTATTATTTTAAACATACAGGTAGTCAAATTTGTGGGGACCTACCAGCTCGACTTTTAAGTGAAGAAATGGCGACCATTTTAGAATCAGGAGATTCAGGTAAAAAAAAAATTTTAGCAGTTTAGCATTACACTGTAAATATATGCAAATTAGATTGAATATTATTTAAAACATGCAGGTAGTTAAATTTGTGGGCACCCACCAGCTTGACATTCAAGTGAAGAAATGGCAACTATTTGAGGATCAGGAGATTCAGGTAAGAAAAAAGCATTTTTAGTAGCAGTTTGTTATTATATTTTGAATATATGTGAATTAGATTAGTTATTTTTTTAAACATACAGGTAGTCAAAATATCACTTATCCATTCACTACAAGCCTGAAGTGGAATTATTGCAGATTGTAAAGTCCTTCAACCAGCTCCTGAGATTGAAAGCTCCTTTATTCCATTCAAAATTGTAAAATTGCCAAATGCTTTTACTTTAAAATATAAATTATGTAATGCTTTTACAATGTTGCACTTCAAAACTGTCATGGCCAGAGGACCATGAGTCCAAATGCCTCCATTCTTGGTGACGCGAATTGCGTCACCAACCCGCGTGACCTTTGAGTCAAATGATATCGAATTCAATATAAAGTAGCTGTAACCATTAGGCAAAGCAGTCTGGAACTTGATCATAAAGGTGTTTTCGGATGAGGCCGTTGCTGTTGCGTGAGTTGGTTCGCTTGTCGCGAGTTGTGTCCGCTCCATGAGCTTATGGGAGTTAAATTATCTTTTTACCTGCTTTATATATTTAAGGCGGTTAGAAGATTTTTCGTGTGTGTCCAGAAAATGTTAGAGAAACTGGCTACACAACACTGGTTCGCTTTATGTTGGATTACTACGCACCTATTTGGAACCCTTACAGGATGAATAAAATCTTGGAATTGAAAATGGTCCAACGGAGGACAGCTAGGTTCTTTAAGGCAAACTACCAACATCCGGCAAGTTTGACAAAGATGCTTCACTCTTTAAGTTGGGAAACATTGAGGGTAAGATGAGAAAAAATATCTATGGGCTTGTTTACATGTTTCAATCAACCTTCTAATTTACATCTTGTCTCACATATCTCCATGCCTTACAATTACTGTAGAAGTAGGCATAATCATTTTAAACCTCTGACTGAGCTCCGTGCTAATACGGATGATTACTATTGGTCTTTCTTTTTGAATGTGATTAGACGTTGAAATAATCTTCCTGACGATAGTTCAGATTTAACTTGAGTTTAATTTAACAATGATGACTAAGTCGCAAATGATGTAGGCGCTTTCTCCTAAAAATGGGCTTGACCCCCTTACCATATGGCATTTAATTGCTGACTGTAGGGTACTGAGTTTAATTGAATTGAATTGTTCAGTCATATTGATTCCTACATCATGATGTAGAAGCTTTCTCCTAAAAATAGGCTTGACCCCCCTACCGTATAGCATTTAATTGCTGACTGTAGGGTACTGAGTTAAATTGAATTAAATTGTTTAGTCATATTGATTCCTGTACAAATGATGTAGGAGCTTTCTTCTAAAAATGGACTTGACCCCCTACCATATGGCATTTAATTTCTGACTGTAGGGTACTGAGTTGAATTGAATTGTTCAGTCATATTGATTCCTGTAGTATTACTACGTTCAGGGCTATGCACGTCCTTACATGGTGGAGGTGCAATCGTTTCCGTGACTTTTAGCATAACTGATACTCAAAAAAGTTACCTGATGAGGCAGGGACCTCTTAATAACTTGTAGAAGACTGGGTCTTGATAGATATGCGACAATCTTTACATGTGTTTTATGATTGGATCTATGCCGAGGAAGATACACCTGAAACTATAGGAATAGGAAATATTTTAGCATCAGTCTTAACGAGGCTAGATCGGGAAGCGGACCTTGAACAACTTTTTATTTCCGTTGATAGAGTTAGATTTGCTGAGCCAAAAAGAAAAAAGTTAGAACTAGTAAAAGGGATAGTCAAGGACAGCCGGTTACTTTTGCACCATTTGGACAAAATGCGGCAATAACTGTAGAGTTTTCACCAAAGTTGGCAAAACCGACATTTTTGAGAGTTTGCAAGAATATTGCAAACATAGAGAGTTGGCTGTTGATGAAGGATATATCAATTGAAAAGAAAGATTTTGTATTTGAATTAGTGGTGAAAATGTTAAAGTGATTAGGTTTGCCTCTTTTTGGTAGGGTTAAAAATCAAGGGTTAGGGTTAAATCAATTTCCTGTACAAGGTCAAAATTGGTCTCGAAATCATGAAGTCAGAATTCCAGGCTTGGCACCTTTCCAGGGTAACATTTTTTCGGAATATGCGTCCTAACATGCAACTTAAAATTCATTCAAGTGTTTATAAATTGCAATTATATGATGGTTCTACTAAACCATTTGTGTTTTTACAATCGTTTGAGTTGGCAGCACAAAATGATCATTTCGATCAATCGATGTGGCATCAACAGTTACATATCAAACTAACAGGTGCCGCAGCAAAATGGGATCTTAATTATGGAGCTCGATTGGCGATTGTCCCTTAATCGCAATTTTGACATCAGTAAATGGCATATTTTTCAGATGGTTTTAGACCATCGTCATTAATTTCGAAATTCGCAGCAAGAAGACAATGGTTTACCAAATCGTTACTGGATTATGTTACTGATGTGGAGCACCTTTGTCATAGAGTAGACCCTTATATGCCAGAGAAGGATATTAAGGATCATTTAATTATAGGTTTGCACCCAGCGTTACAGAAATTTATGATAGGTAATATTCATTGCCCTTTGTATGAGTTTAGACAAATTATGTATCGGATAAATAAGGTTCAGGCTCTGTCAGCGATGAAACAAAATTTAAATTGGGGTGCAGGGAATTCCAGACTCTATCAGAATTTGACATTGAGATTAGGGCCCGATACATATCAAAATGGTCAACCGTCTATTTCTCAAAATCAATTATTAAATCAAGCATTATGCTCACCTCCAAGATCTGCTACTTTGCAGGTGGGGGCTACAGGTAATGGATCTCCATTTTTATGTTATGGATGTAAGCAAGAAGGTCATATGCACAGGAACTGTCCCAATAGATCTAAAAATAGTGAGCAGATTCAGCAAGTATTAACATGCCATTTGGCGTTATCACCACCAGCTAAACTGCTAAAAATTAATCTGTCTTGTGGTGGGAAAGTTCTTCAGGCAAATTGGGATCCGAACTCGAGTGGTACATTTGTGCATACGTCAGTATTGGAGGCTTTTGGTTTGAAATCGATGAAATTGTCAGGTAAAGATATTCATTTGTATCAAGACTGTCATGGTGGTGTTTCTGCAGAAACGACCGCAACTCTGGTAATTTTTTTTAATGGGTAATGAGTTTGAATATACATTTGTAAATTTGTCTACATTACCTGTACTGATAATTTTGGAAAAGGATTTTGTTGACCAGGAAGGATTGTTATATCTCTCGAAGAGACAACGAGTCTGCTTTGAGGAAGATTTGAGTAAAACATATTCGGTACAACAGGTTGCTGAACTGCATCCACAAAAAATGAAGGGTGCAGTTTCGTTAGAAGAACAAATTCAATTGCCGGATTTTTTCGGAAGTTAATATTTTACCAGTTCTGAGAATGGAAGCCTATCCGGATACCTTAATGGAAGCAGTTACTCTGGCTCCATTTTCTGTTTCTTTTCCGAAATGATGGGTACTAAAAATACTCCGGTTGGAGATAGAATGATGACGTAACCATCTGACAAAATGTCAACGGATGTTAGGTCAGCTTATGGGTTTTTTTGTCACGAGGACCAGATTGAGACCGATACAAATTTTAAACTCTTTGCCAGAGGAGGTCTATTTGAAGGGAGGTCAGGTTGTCGCCTTAGCTGTGCCTTAACAGGATTCGGACGTGATAAGCCCTTCACAGGAAAATGATAGTAATGAAAATGGGCAACAGCCAGACCAGGATGCTGTAGATTTATTAGATAGGTTAAACATAGACCTATCGTTGTCACAAGAGCAGCACGTTGCACTATCCATGCTATTGCGTCAGTATAGAAAAATATTTGCATTATCAAACTCTGAGTTTCAGATAAGTAATTTTCCGCCTAATTATATTGAGACAGGATCCGCGAAACCAACGTTTTAGGCAGTAAGGCGTACTTCGCCAGCAGTTCGAACAATTGTACAGAAGGAAATGTCGGAAATGTTAGAACAAAAAGTTATTGTTCCTTTAAAAGCCCATATTTTAGTCCGATTGTCATCGTCAAAAGAAGGATGGGACCTACCGATTTTGTGTCGATTATTGACAGTTGAATGTGAATACAAAGATCGATAGTTATCCCATGCGCTGGATTCACTGCAGGGATCGCAATGGTTTGCCACGCTCGATTTAATGAGCAGTCATTTACAATTGATAATGGCGCCACAGGATAGGGAAAAAAACCACATTCTCCTGCAGTGAGGGCCATTTTGAATTTTTGCGTATGCTTTTTGGTTTGTGCAACGCGACGGGCAGTTGATTCTTTAGACACGTGGATGTTTGGAGGAATTCTGCCCAAAAGCGTAGGACTAATCTAAAGTCCTTCAACAAGACTCAGACAGCCTGCAGCGCCGTTTGATTAGAATGTTCAGTTACACCATTCATATGCGGGGCGTGGACGTTTGTGCGCATATGCTTGATGCCCTTTTCGGCATAGAATCGTTCGGATGCTTTGGAGCAGAATTTCCCTCCCTTATCCGTCTGGATGGCTTTCACAGACATCTCAGTCTGCTTCTCCATTACAGTAATGTAAGTGGAGATCTTGTCCATTACCTGGTCTTTTGTCTGCAGTGGAAACACTGTGCACCAACGCGAGAAGTCGTCGATGATGGCCAGGTAGTAGCGACAACCTGCACCTGACGGATGAGGGGTCGGACCCTAAACGTCTGCAAGCATCAGTTTCAGTGTAGATTTTATCTTCAGCCGGGTGAGTCGGACGACGCATCTTGCACTGGTAGCACTTCTCGCAACTTTGCAGCTGCTCCTTAAAAACTAGCATACCGCGAAAGTGCGAAGACTTGGCCATCTCCAGAATTGTTTGTTGAAATATATGGCCGAGCCGCTGATGCCATTGTCGTAGACTCGACGAATCCTTCCCAGCGGACACCAACAATGCCGGCTATAATTTGTCGTGCATGTCGGGTCGAGGCATTGCTGCCACATGGTACAGCTGGTTTACCAACTCGCAATGGAGAACCTAGGTCCCTTCTTTTTTGATGACTTGGACCGTCTTCACAGATCCCTGCCAGGTGCAGCCGGCAGATTTTGCGAGTTAAGATGCCGAAATCAAATTTCTCCGGCCAGACGGAGCGTAGGCTACATTCCGTATAGCCATGCCTCTAGTGGTGTCACCTATCTTGAAGAAGAACAATACTGTGCCCTTACTGGTAACTTGGAACGTTCCCGAAAAAGAACTTAACTTGATTAGGGTGATCTCCTCTACACCTAGAGGAGACCACCTACGGTCATAGCTGATGCTCATATCAGCACCGGAATCCCAGGTCCATCTATCGACGTCTATTCCATCGGTGCTCAGTGCAACCACGTCCACCCCAGTCCAGTCAAAGGATCCGTCCACGTTCATGACATCAAAGCCGCCCCACTCTTAAGGAACGTCAACTACGTTGGAGGCGGCTTTACCCTTTGACTTGCCTCCACGACGCCTTCCACCTCTTCCCCGTCGCGGTATGGTGGATTAAAAACCCTGTCCACCAGGACATCCAGTGTGGACCGGTTGAAATTGCTGATAGGGGAGATATTGCGGTATCGCCTTTTGCCTGGCACAGACCGGCACAGACCGACATTTGTTGGCGAGGTGGCAAACCTTTTGACACCGGTAACAGGTCCTGGTCTCCTTGGGTCGGGCTCTTGTTGGCCCCGCACCGGTACGCTGGGAGAGGAGGACGTGTTGGCGTAAATATTAATTTCATGTTTATTTACATGTTTAGTTGTTTGCAAATTCCTTTCATTACTTATATGTATTAATCAAACTCTAGGATTGACTTGTTTAGTAAACCATCATTACTAACAAGTCAATATGCAATACTAAAAAATCAAGTGCAATTGTTAATTGTATTTTGTGTCGCGTAACTTAATCATTTATGTGTGAATTCAGTAATGAGTATTACTTTTAACAATATGATTAAACGCAGCATCTAAGAACTTAAAAGTTACAACAACGAAAAACACACAGCATCATAGAGGCAAATCCGTAAGATTATTTAAGACACGTTTAACTGTTTTTGAATCTTTAGTTTTGAAATGCAAGAGCGCATTTTTTTAAAAACATAAGTTTCAGCTGTTTCTAAACTAACAGTTATAACTGGAAACCTAATAACGCATTTCTAAATTCTACAAAACAGCTAAATGCGTTTTTCGAATTTAACTTAGCATTGTCTGCAATACCAAACGAGTTGAACAAGCAGCCGAACCCTAACCTCTGACCTCAGACCTAAGATGCGTCGTCTGCTAGAGCAGGAAGTCATCATAGCTTTGACCTCCCCGTTCAAGTTCTGATAGGAAGTGACGTCCAAAACTGTTGCTAACAAAACTGTTCTGCACTCTTGTAACCTCCTCTTCTCTGTTCTGAGTTTCGAGAAGTTAAGTTGCGAGTGTCTCTCTCTCTAGTTTGTTGAATGTAATTTGTTTTTGCAAGTTAAAATGTTTGAAAGAAATCGCGTTGTTTAACTTGTAATTCCTGCCTGCAATAGATTTTATTTTAACTTCGAAAAGTAAATTTCCTAAAGAGAAATTCAAGTTTTCGAGCATTTACCAACTTCAATAAGCCTATCTTTGTGTTTAACATGGCGAACACAAATGCTGCAGAAAGAGAACTTTATTCTCGGGAGTTTGAGAAGCTACTAGTGTAAATAGAATCACCTTACACTGGAGAACAATCGTGAGTAAGTAGAATTAACCGATAAACTAAAGTGGCCGGGATTTGAGCGGATTCTCATCAGCAAATCCAAGCTGTACCTGTTCATCACCTACAGGATAACGTGCAGTTTTGCTCTAGTGTTATTTGAACGTTTAATTTGACTTTGATTTACAAATGCGCTCTCGATCGTTCTGTTTGGTTGGCCTGTAACAAAATGTACGTTCGTTTGTTTTAAACTGAGTTAGGCCTGGACTTAAATCTACGAAATCAAAAGAACGTCATTAGTAAATGCAGGTTCCATCGCGGCCACGCCAAGACCCCTAGCATATCTCAGGCTATTAGCCTTGGCGATGAGGGCCTCCTTGAACCTGGCTGGAGTAAACTCCGCATCAGACCATGTGTGCAGTAGCTCAATCTTGAGGTCGAAACTGAGAGGTAGACAAATCAGCATCTCGAATGCTTGCTCCTTTGCATCGACCTTATGAGCCGCTTTCTCCAGAAGAGTCACTACACGCTCCACCCTAGCGATGTAGGATTCGATGGACTTGTTGGCTTCCATCCTGAGCGAAACGAATTGACAACGCAAATGCCAACATTGCTCACAAGAGGTAGGCTGGTAGGCCTTCTGAATGTGCAGTAAGACCTCTCTACACTTTTTGCTGAAGAAGCCCTGTAAGAGGGTCTTTCTGATCCGAGAATGGACCGAAAAGAAAATGATGGAGTACGCCATCATGCACTTCTGCTTGAATGTGGCTCGCTTCTCCAGGGTGGCAAATAAAGGGAGCTCACTGCGGTCGGAGGCGACGTACTCGGTCAGCTCCTGGAACATGAGGGCGACGTCCAGTCTATCGCCGGAGGAGGAAGGCACGCTAAATAAACCTTCAGCCATTTGGATCAGAATTCTTAATTTCCTGAAGACACGCTAGTCGTAACGTCGACCGGCAGCCTCATGACAAAGTATCTCGTAGAGCCCTGAAAACAAGAGGATTAATTAAATAGAGTGGGACGCTATACCTCTGTCGGCCCGCAACATTTGTGACTCTCAGCGCAAAACGAGACCAAAAGAACAGGGATTACTAGCATTCATGATCAAAAAAGACAAAGATGAGCAAAACAATATGGGTGTATATTAGCAACAACTAAGCTAGAGAAAAATAGCATCAATGAGCACTATTATGGTGAGCCCTAAGGACTCCAAGTCACTGGGTCCGTATTTTTCACACTCACGCCGACTGAAACATTGATGTTTAGGAGTGTCCTTTGTATCCTTCTCACATTAAAATCGAGGATCGGCTACCTGTCTCCTTCCATGGCAGAGACAAGAGTTACACGGCAAACAACACACACTTGACAGTACCAAGCAGCATGTCAGCAACCATGGACATGCATAGTTCAGCAGCATAGGGTAGAACAGGCAATCCTTCGGACAATCAAAGTCTGGCAGAATCAGTCCCCAACAGCAAACAGGAACGGACAGGTCTAAAGGACTTAAGCACTTTTGAAAAGCTTAATCAGTCTTAAACAATTGGCTCGAACAGGCAGACAACCCAAAAGCAAAGGTACAGTTAACTTGGCAGATTCTAGAGTCCTCGATGCTGGGCAACAATCATCAGACTAGACCAGGCTGGATCATGCAGTCCACTATTAATGGCATCCACTGAGCATACTGGAGCAGAACCACGCTCTGCTTTCATTGTTGGTAGCAGAGGGGCACTAGAGAACTTTTACTCAGCTGGGCAGCAAAAAAGAAGCCATTAGGCAGTTCTAGGACTAAAAACCATTTAATATTGGTGTGTTTGTAAACATAAACAACTCACAGTACTTGATAAAAAGGTCCATTGGTGTTCATGATGCTGCTTTCACAGCAGCAGAAGCATAAGTGAGTTACATAAGCAACAAAAGGCAAGATGGCGCTCAAAAACAGTCTAGGGTCAAATGCAAAAACCCTAAAACAATGGGACACAACAGCGCCACCATCCGGTGGGGCAAAGCACCACAAAACAAACCCTAACAAGGTTATCAACTAAAACTCATATGATCCCAAACCCCATAACAAAAATAGATACACGTTTGGATCTACATGTAGAAAAACATAAAACATAGCAAAGGATAATACCACACTTTTATATCTATAATATCAATAAAGAAAAAACAAATAAACTTCTCTTGTGGTTCTATTCTCGAGAATAAAACATAAATAACGCATAACCAAGAGAAGGGGTATCAGGCAGGGCACTCCCGGCACCCAGATTCCACTAGAGTATCCCACTTAGGAAGGGCTCAAAAAGGGAGCACAAAAAGAATGACCTTTTCTTAATATTAGCATGTACCCTTTTTCTACACGAGCCATGCTACCCTTACTAATAAGGCTAACAGAACTTACACCCTGCTGGTTCAGGGCAAGCGCACAACCATCGGGACGGACCGACTCAAGTCGGCCTTTTAGGGGCTTGATTCCGCAAACGGTGCAACCAGCGTGCAACAGCCGCAACCAGCTCCGCAACAAACAGCTCCTTTAGCGCCGATTCCACCGCAAGGAACAGCGCCGTGCGGCGCAACCTCAACGGGGGCATCTCCACCGCACGACGCCGCTGCGATGCTGCGCCCAGCTCAACATCAGTCTTCCTCACCAATCTTCACTCGTTACGGTAAACCGACGTTACTGTATTGTTGTCACTGGTGGGGGAGTACTGTGGCGACCATGTGGCAACCCAAAAAATGTTGCCCATATGTTTATTTTCGATCCCCTGTAGTCACCCACAGGTGACGCCTTCCGGATCGGCCGCGTCATAACGATACCTTGTAGGCCGGGTATAAAAGGCGGCCTCTGACCTTTTGCCTGGCCTTCTCGTTTCGACCTCCAGCACGGATGTACGAACGTCCTCGATCACCACAGCACCTGACCTAGCACGCACTGGTCTTTGCTGCCATTGTTTCGACGGCCACGTGGTTAAGTTTAATTCTTTCGCTATTTTGTTTTTACGCCGTTTAAAATTAATCAGTTTTGCATTTATGCCTGTAAATACTTGTAAATTAATTTATTACATATTCTATGCAATTCTCCGCCTTCGTCTGTCACCGAAAACGCTAAAAATCTAACCCTAATCCGATTTAGGGGAGGGTATTTACAAGATTAGAGGACCATGCACTTTTGTCAAAGGCAGCACAATTAAGAGTGGT
>JAQGBX010005149.1:0-14141 GCA_034698745.1 Megaphyllum sjaelandicum | reverse complement strand
CCTGAAGTGCTCAAAATCGTTTTGACAATTTCTGCAAAATTATCAAAAATTTCAGAAATCAAATTGGGTGAGTTACCGAGGTGTAGGCCTACCCCCAGACCTGGAAAACCTGGAAAAGTCAGGGAAGATGAAAAGGAAATTTCTGATAGAACCCTGGAATACGTAAAGAAATACGTGGGCGACTTAGCCAATTTGTGAAAAATTCTCAAAAATACCAAATATTTCGAATACCAGTAATTTCCGAATGGGATTTCCGCAATTTCTAGGTTTTTATATTTTCCTAAATTTTTTGAAAAATCAAATTGGATGAGTCGCCAGACTTTTTTCTGTGGTCAAAACCCGGCCATGAGGAAATATTTTGGACGACTTTGACAATTTTGTGAAAAATTCTCAAAAATATCACGAATTTCCGAATGAATTTTGCAGAATTTTCATTTTTATTTCTTTCGTTATTTCGCGAGTCTTACGATATGCTTACGATTTTGAACAATTTGAGCAAATGTTTTCAAATGTTACGCTTTAAGTTTTCGATTGGCCCCTATATAAATCCAGACAAATATGGCTCATTGTTTTACCACTAGGGTCGTTCATAAAATGGAGTCTTTTCCCCCGAAGCCAGTTTGACGTACGTTGGATGGCCAAATTTTTGCGTCAATTGCGAATGCGTCAAAGAAGTTTTTTTTTGTTGTCAACATCACGTTTGGCAACGACGCAATTCTCGGAAAATGCGGGTGTTTTTTTAATTTTTGTACGATAAATGTATAGACTCAGCTGTCTTTTTTAACGTACAACTAATGTTAAAAAAACGATACAAACTTTGCTAAATCATGCAGCATCTTTCCCAAAAACAAAACGCAATTTTCGGCGAAATAATATAGTAGTAAATGAAAAAAAATGAACCAAAATTAAAAGAAAAAAGCCAATTTTTTTTAAAACAAATTACAAATTTCTTTACAAACTATATGCAATTTTCCACACTATGAGAGAGAGTTCTTATCCCCTGAAAACTATATTGTTTGTCTAAACAATTCAAGTTTTCGAAGTGTTTCAAAATATTCAGATTTTTGGAACAAATAATGGTGTTTTTTTTTTGTTTTTTTTTTAAAAAAAAAGATACCACCCCAATATTGAAAATGTGCCAATTGTTTTCCAAAAAACGTAAAACAGTGTTTAAACAAAACAGTTGATCTACAAACGATGCTATAGTTTTAAAATAATGAAGTGATTTTGAATAGCATATGTATTTTCATAAAAAAGAAACAAACTGCCTTTCCAATACTACCATATTTTTTTTATAAAAAAAATAATTATTGTGTGATTTTGAATTATTTTCAAATTTATTAGAAGAAATATTTGTTCTGATAATCACACGATTTATATTAACGTTTTTTTTCTCGGAATTCGTCTATCTGTTCACTTATTTACTTAACAAAAATGCTAGACCTTTATTGATCCAAAAATTTCATGAACATCACGTTTTTTTTTTTTAGTTTTCGGTTTGAAATGTGCAGCCATGCAGTTCATTAATCGATAAGAGACGAGATGAATGGAAATTGGAGTTTGATTCACGTGTCGATCAACGACGATAATTAAAAAAATATCGCTAAATCTCCAAGTACAAGGTTATCTATATCGGTCGGGCTTTTCCGAACTTGAGGAAGCGATAAACGAACGAATTACTTGGAAATTAATATCTCAAACTAATTTTAGCCCTCGTTTGATGGATTTTTACAGGTGTTTGGCTGAAAGAGCTAGGCTGCATTAATGTATGATGGAGGAGGCCATCTTGTCGGAAAATAGAACACGTGGAAATGGTTGTCACAGTTACGTTTTTCTTTTCATATTCTGTTCGGTTGCCATGGTTATATACTCTTCCTTCCGCGTGCAGCTGGGTGCTATGGTTACGTTCCATATTCCACGGTTGCTATAATTGCATTTTTCGTTTCTGCATGGAACGTCATGTTCCCCAGTTGTTATGGTTGCTATGGCTTCCACGGTTGCCATAGGTACATAGATCGTTGTGATGGTTTCTTTTTTTTGTTCATTTCACGGTTGCCATGGTTTCTTTTTTGAGTGTGCTCATTTTACGGTTGCCATGGTTTCCACGGTTGCCATAGATACACTGTACTTCTATCGTTGTCATGGTTTCTTTTTTGTTCATCTCACAGTTGCCATGGTTTCTTTTTTGTGTGTGCTCATTTTACGGTTGCCATAGATACACTGTACTTCTATCGTTGTCATGGTTTCTTTGTTTTGCTCATTTTACGGTTGCCATAGATACTTCTATCGTTGTCATGGTTTCATTTTTAGCTTATTCCACGGTTGTCATGGTTTCTTTGTTTTGCTCATTTTGCGGTTGCCATAGATAGTTCTATCGTTGTCATGGTTTCATTTTTTGTTCATTCCATGCACGGTTGGCATGGTCTCTTTTTTTTTTGTTTTGCTCATTTTACGGTTGCCATAGAAACTTCTATCGTTGTCATGGTTTCATTTTTTGCTCATTCCACGGTTGTTATGGTTTCTTCTAATCCTTCCACGGTTACCATACAGACTATTACCGTTGCCATGGTTTCGTTCCCTTTCGTTCAGAAATTGACGTAGAGTAACCGCGTTTTCGCCAATCTACACTGTACGTTATTTTTCCTTTATTTATTTATTTAATTTTCTGCAAATTATATATATTTTTCTTAAAATTAATTCGGAATAAGCTTCTATAGGGTTTCGTAGAAATCTCCTAGAAGTTGAATATCGTTATAAATGGGCTCTGATCGTTGTCCGAGTAGCGACGTATCGCTAATTGACACGTTCGGTTAATTGGTGTTATTAATTATTTGATTAATTGTTCCGCGGATTGATTTTTTATTATTAATAAAACTCCCCGACTGAGGTGTTAATGGAAGCCGTTTTTCGTCCCCAACTCGTGCTTTTTTTTGTATTTCGATTGACCTTAATTTGGGTTTTTTTTTTGTTGCTAAGCTGTTTCTCGCCTTTCGTCGATCAGCTGTTTCGTCCGCCATCTTGCTTTTTTTGAAAGGCGAGTCTGCTTCTCATTCTTTGAAGGTGACACCGGTTTTTTTTTCTTCTTTTAAATGTTTGATCTTTTATTATGTTTGAAGGCGAGGCGTTTGTGCCATTAATAAATGACTCGAGTTTTACGTTGGTAAAAACTCGAGTCAAGGGTATTGGCACCAGATGATACCAACCGTCTCGTACTTTCAGACAATCTTGTACAAATTTGAAACAATGATTCTGGATTTCGTACCGAAGCTAGAAAGACATTATGAAGAAAGTTGACCAAAATCATGACCAAAAAGAGGGACGAACACGAGCCTCTTGCGGTCAGAAATGTTGGTTGTTTCGAGTTGTTTTCCGGTTCCTTTTGGTAAAATTGAAATTGTTTGAAAGTGGTTAGGATTTTTGTAAAATAGTTATTTTTTAAAAATGGTACGTTAGTCTCATACTATAATTCATTTCAATTCCCTAAAGTAAGGACTTTTTACGTTTTAGAGTGCCATTATGGTTGGGATATTCCAGTAATGGTTAGGATTTTTGCCCGAGATAATTTAGATTTTCTTAAAATGGTTGGGGTTTTTTTTTTTCGTAAAATGTTGAATTTTCTTAAAAAGATTGGGATATTTTTTTATAAAGATTGGGATATTTTTTTATAAAGATTGGGATATTCCTATAACGATTGGGATGTTCCTATAATGGTTAGAATTTTTGTATTAGATTTTCTTTAAATGGTCGAAATGTTTCTATAATGGTTAGGATTCTTGTCTTAGATGGTTTAGATTTCCTTAAAATGGTTGAGTTGTTTTCTTAAAATGGTTGGGATGTTTTTTCGTGAAATGTTGAATTTTCTTAAAAACTTTGGGATGTTTCTATAATGGTTGGGATTTTTGCCTTAGATTTTCTTTAAATGGTCGGAATGTTTCTATAATGGTTAGGATTTATGTCTGAGATGGTTTAGAATTTTCTTAATATGGTTGGGATGTTTTTTCGTGAAACGGTTTGAATTTTCTTAAAAACTTTGGGATGTTTCTATAATGGTTGGGATTTTTGTCTTAGATGGTTTAGATTTCCTTAAAATGGTTGAGTTGTTTTTTTGAAATGGTTGAGATTTTGTAAAAAAAATAAATTAATATTTTGATCTTAAATTGGCGAAAATATATGTTTCCCTGAAATGGTTTGTATTTTCTTAAAATGTTTGGGATTTTTCAAAAAAATAATTATGATTTTCTCTTAAAATGGCGAGCGTGTGTTCCGGCCATGATGAGATGGTTAGGATTTTTATAATACTGTATAGTTAGGATTTTTTATTTCTAAACTGCAAAGTTTTCTCATCTCGCCAAGGGCATTGTCACTTAAAAACATTGGCGCTAGACGACGATAGCACCTGAATTTCTTTTATTTATGTCGCGTATCTCATTTTGGATAAATTTATAATAAAGATTTTGTGCTCGGTACTCAAGGCGAGAATGACATTATCATAATAGGGACGTTCTTAGCACCTCTAGGCTTTGGCGTACTGACCAAAATGGGGACGAACATCAACCACTTCCGGTCAAAAAAGTTGGGATCAGTTTCAGGTTTATGCTAGTTCGTTTTGGGTAAAATCGACTGAGACGATTTTCATAAAATTATCGACCTTGTTTTAATATGGTCGTGATTTTCTTCAAATGGTTAGGATTTATTCCTGTAGTGGTTAGGATTTGTTTTAAGAAGGTTAAGATTTTTTTCCCTGAAGGTGTTAGTATATATTTTCTTAAAATGTTTGAGGATTAAATTAAAATGGTTGGGATTTTTTTGCTAAAATGATTAGGACATTTTCTCTTGTAATGGTTGGGATTTGTCTTAAAAAGGTTAGGATTTTTTTCCTTAAAGGGTTAGGATATTTTCTTAAAATGTTCGAGGATTACATTGAAATGGTTGGGATTTATTTAAAAAGGTTAGGAATCTTTTCCCGTAGTGGTTAGGATGTTCTTCTTAAAATGGTTAGGATTTGTTTTAAAAATGTTAGGATGTTTTTCTGAAGGAATCGGAATTTTTTCTTAAAATGTTTGAAGATTAAATTGAAATGTTTGAGGTTTCTTTTTTTTTAAATGGTTAGGATTTTTTGCGGAAATGGTTAGGATATTTTTTTCTAAAAATGGTTAGGATTCGTATTAAAAAGGTTATATGACGATTTTTCTTTCTTAAAGGGTTAGGATGTTTTCTTAAATTGTTTGAGGATTAAATTAATCGAAATGATTGGGATATTGTGTTTTTCAACGGTTAAGGATTTTTTTAAAACTTAAAATGGTTGACATTTTCCTGAAAACGTTCGAATTTGAAGATTTTTACATAGAAATGCGCCGTATACCTTTCTCTCGGTTAGGATTCTCCTAAAACGATCTATGGTTAGGATTATTGCGTAAAAATGAGCGAAAATATTTATTTTTTATTTTTTTAGAAATTGGATTAACGTCTGGTGGAGGCAGCCATCTTGTTGGGAAATCGAACAGCTTTAAGCGGCCATCTTGCTATACCCTCTTTTTACCCAAAAATTGGTCTAAAAACGTAACATTTTTTTTACTTTTGACTTTTTCCACTTCAATCTCTATTATTCGACATTTCCCATTTTGTGTACTGTCAGTATCGAGTTTATTTTGAGCCAAATTTGCGCGACGCAATTTATAGTTCTAAAGAGTATCGTTTTTCGCAATCGGTCAAACGATCGTAGCTAAAAATAGCCGCTAAAATAAGATCAGGAGAAAACATCTTTCGATGAATATATTAACGACCCAATGACCAATAAACGTAAAAATAGCTCTCTGCTGTGCCTCTCTTGACCAGCCAGTACGAACTGGACAGAAGCAGACAACAACGGCTACAGCTGCTTAATTTTGGACGTATACTTTACGAAACCCCCCTTTTATCTCAGGAAGGGTCACTCTAAAAGGACACTTCAAATATGGAAGCAAAAAAAAGGATACAGTAAAACCTGTTAAGAGTGACCATGGAAAAAAATGCATGAATTAAATTAAAATAATGAACATGTACGCTTCACTTATACATGTAGACTGTAATAGATGTAGTAAAAAAACCACAAAACCAAAAAAAAGTACAGAATCGTCATGTCCAAGGGTTAAAGCAAGGTGAAACGTGACTCATCCGTTATACGGTCACTTTTTAAGGTACGTTGGCAACGTAAAAATTGCCAAAAAAGACAACACGCGCTGGTCACCGGTCACTATTCGGAGAATTTTTATGCAGAAAATATATACTTGAAAAAACAATACACTAAAAATTGATCAATATAAACAGGTGGTCACCATTCAAAGTTGGTCACTTTTCCAGGTTTTACTGTAGCTTATGTCAAACTCCACATTGAAAAGAAATGTACATGCTGTCGAACCCGGATAAGTAGAAACCCGATAAGTGAAAAAATCGGATAAGTGGAAACAATTTGGATGATGGGTCAATTTCTACTTATCAGGATTCGAGTGTATAGATTTTATTTTCAGTATGTTGCCATTTTATGATTACGGTTAATCGACGCTTTTTGTTTTTATTTTCTCAGATCTTAGACCGAAATACGTGACACTTTTGAGAAATTTGCCCTTGCGTCACATTTACGCCAAAATGCAAAGTGAAACCAACCAAAGTGAAATTTATTCACAAGTCACAAAATTTAGAGAAACAAACATCAATAACTATTTTTATGCAGTCAACGAAAACAACATGGCCATCTTGTTACGAGCGGTAAATGACTTACCATTTTTATCGCAAAAATTACTCAAAAATATATCTTCATTTTCTTAAGTTTTTCAAATTTTCTTGATTTCTAAATCTCATTTTTAATTACAATTTTTTTTTTAATTTCAAATTTTATAAATTTCTTGATTTTCCTAATTTGTGAATATCCCAATTATTAGTTTAAGAATTTCTTCATTCCATTCAATTCAAAACTTCATTTTTTTTAAATTTTTTTTTATAAAAAATTAAAATTTCAAAATTGTATTATTCAATTTCTGATTTTATAAGCTTCTTGATTTTCCTAATTTGTAAATTTTCCAATTTGGAAAATTCACAAAAAATAATTTGTGAATATCCCAATTATTAGTTTATGAATTTCTTCATTCCATTCAATTCAAAACTACTTAATTTGAAAAATGATGAATTTCCTATTCTTCAAAAATTTATTATTAAAAAGAAAATTAAAAAAGTCAATTAAAAAGATCGATTAAAAGTTCTATTATTCATTTTTCTAACTTTTAAATTTTATAAATTTCTTGATCTTAATAATTTGAGAATTACCCAACTCAGCAAAAATTCATTATTGGAAAAAAAATTAAAATTTCAAAATTGTAGGATTCAATTTCAGATTTTACAACTTTCTTTATTTTCCTAACTTGTGAATTTCCCAATTATTAGTTTCTAAATTTCTTCATTCGATTCAATTCAAAACTTAATTTTTTGAATTTCCTAATTTCTAAAATTTGTTTTTTTAAACAAATTAAAATTTCAAAATTAAAAGTCGATTAAAAACTGTATTATTCATTTTTTCAATTGAAAATTTAATAAATTTCTAGATTTTTTTTAATTTGCGAATTCCCCAATTACTAGTTTCTAAATATCTTCATTCCATTCAATTCAAAACTGCATTTTTTTTTAAAATTTCCTAATTTCCAAAATTATTGTTTTTTACAATTAATTCATTCGCTTATTTCCATTTTATAAATTTCCATATTTCTCCATTTTATAACTCGTACATTTCCAATTCCTTCTTTTCATTTCAAAATTCTTTATTTTAAAAATTTCTAAATCATTTAAAATTCTTCATTTCGTTAATTCTTAAACTTTTCATTTTTCATTTATGCGTTCATTTTCAATTTCCAAAATATTCTTAATTTAATTTAATAATGTTGGTCTTTTTCTGTCTAAAAATTTCCAAATTTCTTCCACTTTAAGAGTGAATTAAACAAGATGTTCGACAAATCGTTCGCCATCCACGCCATCTTGAAAGTGAGTAGAAGTAAAAATTACGGTAAAATTTTAAAAATCTGTTCCAATAATTTTTCAAATTTTATCATATTTTTCATAGGAAGGAAATGATCCCAAGCTAAATTGCTCAACGTGTTCTTTGCTAGTTTCAAAGCCAGTTTTGAAAAAACAAAATGTCAATAAAAAAGAGATTAAGGTTCAGAAATTTTCAAATAATTTTTATATCAAATTAATCCAAAAAAAGAGTCCAGAAACGTGATTGTTTTTCAGATTGATGAAATTTTCGAATCTGAGCTCATGTCCATCATCGTGACCACCGTAGGATCGATGAAAGTGAGTGGACAATGGCCAGTCAACGGTCAAGGAACTGTCCAGTGTAATCAAAATTCTAGCCTGCAAATTCAGGAGGATTTTAAGGAAAATTTCGACGCCGAATTGACCAAGGTATACGTTGGAAATTTACCATAAATTTCATTTTCAACTTCCCTGACTTTTCCAGGTTTTTAAAAAAATTTCCCTGACCAATCAACGACAATGTGAAAAATTGAAATATTTCGCAAAATCGACACTGGACAATATTTTTTCAAATTTTACTAACGACAATTTTGAAAACTAACTTAGAAATTTTTTAAAATAATTTTTTTTAAAAAGAATTGACAAATTTCCATGAAATTTTTTAAAAAATTTGACAATTTTGTATTCGGAATATGTGGAAAATGGTGCAAAATTATACTCGGAAAACCGAAAGTTTATCAAATTTGTACACGAAAAACGCGGAAAATTGTGCAAATTTGTCCTCGGAAAATGAGGAAAATTTCGCAAATTTGTCCTCGGAAAATGTGGAAAATTTTGCAAATTTATCCTCGGAAAATGTGAAAAAATTTTCAAATTTGTCCTCGGAAAATATGGAAATTTTTTCAAATTTGTCCTCGGAAAATGTGGAAATTTAGCAAATTTGTCCTCGGAAAATGAGGAAATTTTCGCAAATTTGTCCTCGGAAAATGTGGAAAATTTCGCAAATTCGTCCTCGGAAAATGTGGAAAATTTCGCAAATTTGACATCGGAAAATGTGAAAAGTTTTGAACATTTTTACTGAGCTAACCATGCATAAGTATTAATTTTGGATCGCCATGACTGTGTTGAATTTCCCTGACTTTCTCAACATAAGCCATTCTTCCCTGACTTTTCCTGACATTTTCAAGTTCCCTGATTTTTCCAGATCTTCCAGGTCTGGGGGAACACTGTTTTATACTACGAAAGTAGAATATGATAATAATATAAATATAATTTTTTTTGAAATACCGTAATAAAAAGGAATATTTCAAACTGGATAGTATTAATTAAAAAGTACATTTTATCTTTATATAAAACATTATTTTCCAATTTCGTTTCAATTTTATGAAGTTTACGTAAGTATAATAATGTGCATTTTATTTATAAGAAATATACGCCAAATTTGAGACCATTCCTACTCAAGGGTTTTCTTTTTTTTTTAAACATTTTTTTAAAATTTTTATTTTTTTTTTAATATTGGCATATTTTTGACTCAGGTTAGCAAAAACTACAATGGAACTTACGGAAATTACGTTTACGATGCCCAAGATGGACGTTTAAACATGAACGTTACAATGGACATCGTCCACCACAATAAAACTGGGGACAAGTTGAGCACGATGAGAGTAAGTAACCTCAAATTTAAACCAAATTTCTACCTCTAATATGGGTAACACGATCCGCTTATCTTTCAAATCTTACGTAAATTCAGCGAATATTTAAGATAAAAGAAATCTCAAATTTCTCCAAAAAAAAACCCTCAATTTTCAGCTCATCATTAAGTTTTTGGAGATACATTTTCGAATTGTTGGTTTTGGTTTAAGAATTTGAAAAAATCACGTCATCATTGGTAAGAATTTGAAAAAATCACGTCATCATTGGTAAGAATTTGAAAAAATCACGTCATCATTAAGAATTTTCCAGAACCTTTTCCAAGTACAAATTTGTTAAACTTTAAAAATTTTGCGAATAGATAACTATTTTTTTTTTAAAGTTTTGGACGTCCGAATGAGGGGAGGAGGAAGGGTCCCTGATTGACTGGACAAAATGTGGACAAGGGGTTTGGGGGGGGGTGGGGGTGAGTTAAGTCCAATTTTGGGCAAATTTTGCAGACGTCCTTTTTGGATGGGTCCTCCTTATCTTTTCTAAATGCGAATGATGTCATTTAGTAAAGATGACTTTATTCCATAAAACGAATTAAGTCATTTTTAAACATTAAACGTCATTTAGTTAACTAAAATCAATTAAATCGTTACAGATAGGATCCTGGGTTTCAAACCCGCTCGAGGGACGCGCGAGCATCGCCATCAATGAGTCTTTGTTAGAAAAGTTCGTACCAACAACGGTTCTACAAGTGGTCGTGTTAGTGGTAAGTAGGCCTACCTCCTATAGGAGAAGGGTTCTTTTCGCTACCAAAGCACTTCTTAACTTAATCAAATCCCTAAATTGTGTTATCAGGGCCCTGCATGAGAGGGGCAGGTCAGGGCCTCTGAGAGGAATTATATCAGGGGGTGCAATGTTCCTTCCGGGCCCCTTCCCTTATCCATGTTTTGCCCACTTTGCCAAAATTTGCCAAAAAATTGTTAAAAATTTTAAAATATTTATTAACACTTAACAATTTTCAAAATTTGGCAAAATTAACTAGTGAAAAACTGCAAATGTTTTAGAAAATTTACGCAGAAAATGTAATATTTTGCAAATTTGTACCGATAAAATTCAGAAACTTTGCAAATTAGTCCTTGAAAATTGCCGAAAATATGTGTAAACATTTCTCCTGAAAAAGCTGAAATTTTTTCAAAACTGACCACTGAAAAGGTGCACAATTTTGCAAATTTGTACGTGAAAAATGTTGACAATTAGGCAAATAATACTAAGAAAGGGTTTAAAATTGTACAGATTTATCTTTAAATACTTGGAAAAAGTTGAAACTTTTGCAAATTTGTCCTTGGAAAAAGGTTGACCTTTAAAAAAAAATCGTTTTAAAAATTTGTAATTCGGATAAGTGAAACATAGTAAGGGTCGAAAACTACAAATTTATCATTGGAAAGTGTTAAATGTTTTGTAATTTTGTCCTCAAAAGGTGTGAAGAATTGTGTACATTTTTCCTACAAAAATGTGGAAAATGTTATAAATTTGTCTTGGAAAAATTTTGAACATTTTAAAACTTTTTACTCGGAAAAGTTTAAAACATCCACATTTAAACATTTTTGCGAAGGTTTAAAAATGTACAAACTTAAACTCAGAAAGGGTTGTAAATTTTACAAATATAGCTATTAAATACGTTGAATATTTTATAAACTTGTCCACAAAAAATATGGAACATTTTGTAAATTTTTCCAGGCAGCCGGGCCCCCTGATCTACCCCAGGCCCGGGAGCAATGGCCCTGCTTCGCTTCACCTTTTATTGTCGTGAGAACTCGACGGCAAGCTGCTCGAAGAAGCGTCCGACTTCTGGAAGAAATTGTCGAGTCCTTCGTTCACGTTGATGTCCTGATCGGTTTTGATTTCGAACGTTTTGACCGTAGGACGCGTTGCCGCCCTTGTCTTCGCTCTCTTCGGCCTGTCCTTGACTAGATGCTCCAACTTTTGATCCGAGCCCGGCAACTCCTGCAGGAATTCCTCGTCCACGACGGACTGCGGTCGTAACTTGCGAGAATGAACGGTCTTTCGCTTACTGGACAACTGCGGAGTGGCCTGTGGATACGAAACGAAAAGCGTTATTGCGGCACTCGTAAATTAGCTTACAGAAACCGTAACGTGGATTTTCCACGGATTGCACGTTCGGCGGAATTTAGATCCGTCCACATTCCTATGTTGTTGGTAAAACAAAGATGCAACATTCTTGTAAAAAGAGAGATACGGTATTGTTGGAAAAACGAAATCCAGGGTTTTTCCCCAGAGATTTCATTTTAAATTTCCCTGACTTTTCCAAGGTTTTAAACAAATTTCCCTGACCACTGACCAAACAATGTGAAAAATTCACATATTTTGAAAAATCGACACCGGAAAATATTTTTAAAAATTCATTAACGATAATTTTGAAAACAAGAAAGTTTTTAAAAATATTAAAAAATTTGGGGCATGAAATTTCTTTAAAAATGTGACAATTTTGTATTCTTAAAATGTTTGAAAATGTAGAAAATTCGTGCTTGGAAGACCAAAAGAATTTTGCACATTTTTTACAAAGAAAACATGGAAAATTTTTACTCGGGGAAAATCTGGAGAATTTTGCAAATTTGTACTCGGGGAAAACGTAGAAAATTTTGCAAATTAATACTCAGAAAACGCGGAAATATGCGTAAATTTGTACTTGGAAAACCTGGAAAATTTTGCAAATCTATACTCCAAACATGTGGACATTTTTTTTGGCAAAATTCTACTCAGAAAATAGGCCCCGAGCTAACCTTGTAGAAGTGATTCAATTCAATTCAACTCAGTACCCTACAGTCAGTGTGATAATTTTGGATTACCATGTCTGCGTTGAATTTCCCTGACTTTTAAAAAATAAACCATTCTTCTCTGACATTTTTAAGTTCCCTGACTTTTCCAAGTTTTCCAGGTCAGGAGGAATCCTGAATACAATATTGTTGAAAAAACGAAATCTGATATTCTTGGCAAATTGAGATCCGGCAATTTTAGCAAAAAGGAGATCCGATTGGCCAATAAGCAATCACATTCAAAAACTATGCTGGCCAAAATCGGATCAAATTGAGATTTGTCTAAAAACCAAAGGACAGAAACTATCCTAGTAACCTCTTGAAAGATCAGAGAACAAAAACCGACACTTACCAACTGCAGCCATTCCAAATGCTAAGCATGTGCGGATAAAAACAGAGCGAGTTCAAACCCATTTCCACACTTTCAAGACATGCCAATTTAAATATCAGGCAAAACGGATTAGCATCGAAACACCTCGACTCACCCGCGGCGAGCCGGAGGAATCGTTACCGTCGTAAACGGAATCGCCTTTGCTCGAACTGGAATCGGTCCTGATGCGATTGCGCTGCACCTCTGGTGTCATGCTGATGCGCTTGTGAGACAACCCCATCTACGAGTCGAAAGAAAAACATACAACAACGATGCGGTCACTAACTCCGAATCCACGATGCGGAGAAATTCAAGAAATTCTTTAGTTTTAAGACGATCAACCCGTGATCCGTTGACTTTCCGTTGAATTTCACCAGGGTTCAACCAGAAAATTGATTTTCAACTTCCCTGACATTATTTCCAGGTTTTAAAAACTTTCCCTGACCAATGACAATTAACGTGAAAAATTGACACTGGAAAATATTTTTTTAAATTAACTAACGACAATTTAGAAAAAAAAAAAACAATTTGGAAAATGTTAAAAATTTGTGCGTGGAAAAAGTGGGAATTTCTGCAACTTTGACCTCGGAAAACCTTGAGAATTTTGCAAATTTCTACTCGGAAAACGTGGAAAATTTTGCAAATTCGTATACCCTCGGAATACGCGGAAACTTTTTCAGATTTGTACTCGGAAAACGTGGAAAATTTTGCAAATTAATACACGGAAAACGTGGAAAATTGTGTAAATTTGTACATGGAAAACGTGGAAAATTTTGCAAATTAATACACGGAAAACGTGGAAAATTGTGTAAATTTGTACATGGAAAACGTTAAAAACTTTGCAAATCTGTACTACGAAAATGTGGAAAAAGTTCTGAAAATTTCTACGCGGGAAAATGCGCCTCGAGTTAACCTTGTAGAAGTATTAATTTCGGATAGCGATCCGACTGCATTGAATTTCCCTGACTTTTTCAAAATAAACCATTCTTTAATGACTTTTCCAAGTTTTCCAGGTCTGAAGAACCCTGTTCACTATCTTTGAGAAATTCCCATAGACAACGGATCACTGGTAATCCGTAAATCCGCAAATTGCGTAAATTTGTACATGGTAAACGTGAAAAACTTTGCAAATCTGTACTACGAAAATGAGGAAAAAGTTCTGAAAATTTCTACTCGGGAAAATGCGCCTCGAGTTAACCTCGTAGAAGTATTAATTTTGGATAGCGATCCGACTGCATTGAATTTCCCTGACTTTTTCAAAATAAACCATTCTTTAATGACTTTTCCAAGTTTTC